>JMSH01000213.1:0-14274 GCA_000712465.1 Huntiella moniliformis | reverse complement strand
TGTTTGGTCATTGTGAGGAAAGACAGCGCATGTCTGGCAGCTTCATAGCTCGTAAGTCATTTGGTCCCCTACCAAGCAAAACGCTCAATTAACCACTTGTGAATAAGGCCTCAGTCATATCTCGGGTGAAAGGCGCGAAGAATATCCAAACAACGGAGAAATGTCTGTTTTTGCAATGGCCATTAATTCACCATTATCTCAAACGAACCCGCAGCTATCAACGAGACCATCTCCGTTCAGTATGGTTGCTTCTACTACACGAAAATAACCCCCCACGACGCCAACGCTACCCCCTCTTTCCTATTACGATCTTGTTCTTCCAACTCGATCTCTAAACCGACAATTTGTAAGTTGAATTTGGTTACTACCTCGTCCAAAGCCTCCTTGATTTTGCGGTGACACCTTTATTGGTGAATGCTGCCGCCTGCTGGGGTTTCAAACTCCTCAGTCTCTACACTTGCCTCTGTGGAGACTTTGTAGTTCACCCTACCGGGACGAAAGGATGAATAAAAGATGCACCGTTAAGCATACGAGCGGCACCAAAAGCTTGTCTATGACGATTATGTCACTACCAACAGAGATCTGCAGGAAATCGAAAGCAGAGGCCCAAAAAGGGACCGCAGTAGGACACATTGACAACACTGGCTCAGTTCATGCGTAATACTTGTTATGTTCCATTCCATTGGTTAATATTTTCCCGTTGACACCGAGTCCCATTCCAGTACATTTGATTCACTAGGTGTTTGTCTCACAATGCTTCACCTGCGAAAGGGCGATTCCAACAGTATCGATTTGTTTCCAATTCCCGAGACCACGCTATTTCTCCTACAAAAGACGGAAATAAAATAATCCACCAAAGGGATTCTAGGCTGGCCGGCTCCCAGATGTGCTGATTAGGAGTGTAAGTTAAACAACTTGGGCCCACTTTTTTCAACATAAAAAGACCCGAATCTCCAAGCTATAAGTTGATTCCATTTCTCATTCTTTTACTTTTCATCACCTCGTTTTCTTTGCATCAACTTTTTCACCTTTCTTCCCGCCAATACTTTTGTTTTATACTATTGATGAACCTTTGTTTAACGCGATTCTTTTGCTTGTTTTCGTGTTCAGAGTCCTTCCCCCTTTGTTTCCATCTTCCCTTATACTTTTGTTTTCCGTTTTTCTTTCACTTTTTTAGTCCTATCCCGAGTTCTTACAGCTTTTTTTTTTGACAATCATTTCTTGGAGTTCTGCTACCTTTCGGGAACGACAAGCCCATATGCCATACTTGATCTTCCGTTGTTCGTCCAAGGAAGTTCGAGTCGATGTTTTTTTGGCTCTCCGGAGATTAACCCTAAAGGATTAACCCATCTGCGATATTCAACCACGGCCGTCGCCTCGGCACTTTGGATCCTCACTCGTTGCATGTGTTAAGATACAGTGGATGAACTACATCTAGGCTGCCACCGTAATATCTTTCTCATCACACTACCAATTACAGGCTCTTTCTTCTAGGACTTGACGGACTGGAAGATACCAAGATACTACTTCTCCCAAATGAATTATACTTAACATTCTGTTGTTCGTGCCACTGCGAACACAGACTAAATCGTACACACAAGTGATTATTCTTATAGATTGCGGGGCACTGTAGTAACTGAGTCACTGGTAGACAAGGTAGAGTCCTGACTCCGTGGCGCTATGCTACTTTGCCTGTTTATCTGTAAGCATTCTTCGTTGGTGATATTCTCGGAGTGATCCCAAAACATTCGCTAGTAACACTGTTTGTACAGGTAACAGCGTACTATCAACTGTATAAAGCTTCACAACAAGCACAGGGTCAACACACGTATGTGAACTGTGATAAAATATAGTAAATTGGATAATGCTCCAAGTCCAATCATGGCGATTAAAACACGTGATACCCATTTTAATGCATGGGGACGGCCTATAGCATTATTCCACTACAGTTTCAACCCTCGTTCCATTGCTTTATACCATCAAGCAATACGATTATAACTTCAACTGTGACGCCGCTCAACTCCTTTGAGACGGTCAACTAATGCTAATGATGAAGTGGCGCTGGTATCGGCTTAACTATCCCATATGATCCCTGGGTCTAACGTCGCGCAGATGAGATACCACCAATGCTGGCAACCTTTCATCGCCTTGTATCTTTGAGTCTACTGGCAACTCGCTCAAAACTAAAATTGGGGTCGAGCCTCCGTTCAAGTATAAACGGATGGGTTTATCTGTCACAGCTTTAGTTGAAGCCGTGTTGTTTGGTGTTTTCAAGTAATGCATCGAGGATGAAGCTGTAGTCGCACCGTGTTAGGGCTAGTAACGCTGCACCCGTAATTGGGTCATGGGGTTTGTTCGCGACACAGTGGATTTAGAAGATCACGCATTTATGACAGTATGATAGTTCATCGATTTTCCTTGGCCCTACGTCTCTTATAATGATGCAAAGACTTATTTGTATCCCGTAATCCCTACACTATGTCTTAGGTGTTCTTGACGTTTCGGCTGATAGAAATGACTGTCCACCATGTTTAGCTAGCTCCGGTGCTGGTCCTGCCGACTAGACGCCCTTTCTATCGGCATGACATCCGCGCAAGACAGCCTTCCCATGCTCTGGAATCGTTAAAATAGCCGGCTCTGTCGTCCTAACAGTGTTTCAACTCTCCGAAATCTTGCAGCGCAATGTAATGAAATAGCGTGTTCCATACAGGCGACAAATCCAATTCTTGAACACTGTGTGCTTTCATTCTTACGTCTGTTTGCTGGTTTTCACATGGACGCGCTCTCGATATTCGTTCCAAGAGTGACGACACCTCTGGAGGAGAAGAAATGGCTAGTATACAGGAAACGAGGGTGAACAGTACGACTGATGATACCAACAGGTCAGTGTTGAGGGTCTCTTCGAAGACTATCATGTAGGCTTAACACATTTTCCTTCCTCCTTTCGTTCAAGACATTAGATGCCGGGATTTTTACACATATCTGGTTCACAGTACTATTTTTTGGGTTGGGAGACGAATTTAGACAAGAGCGTAGTAGACCAAATTGTTAGGGGTCTTTTAATCATGAGTTCTAAAACATTTGTTCAACACTTCACCTTGGTGGATACACGTTGGACAAGTGACGGGCGCAGTCGATTGCACAAACAACATGTGACTGAGAACTCTGTAGGGTTGCAGCACCAATTCCATAGCAGTATTCAATAACCCGAGACAAAACTAGTCATGATACCGTTCCCTGATTGGCTAGCTTCATCACGAGTCATACGGCTGTCATTTTAACTATGCAATTTGGTACGTCATCTTCCATCTCTCCGGCTACATACATATAATAGTGTTCTGTATGATACAATCTAGATATCACAATGAGACAGCGTAACATGCCCATTAGTGAGCCACTCGGAACCGATCACCAAACCCGCGAGTTATAGGCAATGTCATGTAGGGGTCAAGATAACCATGGGCCCGCCACGGGATTAGCTAGCGTCCGATGGAGCATGCGATTTTATTCAGTTCCTATGTATGTATGTACATTTCACATACACGCATTTTACATACATACATTTTACGTCCATGCGTTAATTATTTCACCAATGCTTCTACATCTGCACATTACCGTCTCACCTTCTGCGAAACAATGACAATAAATGAGCCTTAGTACCTCAAGTCTTCATTCCCAGTTGACTTTCCATCAGATTCTCTCGTTCTTTGTGACGACGATACCTTTCGTGGGGCAGTTAGCTGCAACCCTGATGTTCAAGCCGACCAGTCGCCATGTACCATTAATAAAGATGATGATTATGGGTCACTACTCACTAGATGGAAACGGAAAACCCTGAAGAATAGAGATACACAGACGGCAGAGGAATCAGCAAGTGAAGCCCAACGTCATGCGGGGACCGAGCAGGTACATTTAACACCCAATGATACCCCTCTCACAAGACTCTTTGGCCAGCGTCGACAAAGCCACAATTGGTGGAAGCAGCACCTTACAGAGGCATAGCAGGAAATCCTCCAGAAAACACTAACTGTCCCGATGCATTATCGCTCTAGAACCCATAGTAGTGGCGATAGATACAAATTCTATCAAGCATGTGGTTGGATGTACCGCAAACAGCCAAAGACACTTTTGGAGCTCATCAAGTTTTTGGGATTGCCTCTTATACCCCGTGCCACCTTTGTCGACGCCGAAGCAGGCGACTCTTGTGACCCAGAATGGACAGATGGTATTTTACCGCTTGAACAAGGAGTGTGGTTTGGTTACTGGAAAGATGCGCTTAAGCTACTCCTACTAGCAGTCACTGGCTCCTTCCATGGGAGTCTCCGGGTGTATCGTTCAACTGTTTCCAAGATGAAACGGAAGAGACGTCAATTCAGCTCGGAAGAAGAACCCCCTGCGACGATATCTGACGATTGGTTTTTTAAGACGAGGGCATGAGTGTACCGGCGGGCGAGTATAGATGGCTACCGCGGCCCTCAGACGTGATATGATGGAACATTCAGATTATGCCTGTCCTTGTGGCTTTAGATAATCTACTAGGTACTTAGGTACTCAACTTAATAGGCAGCAATCTATGATCGCTACCTACAACACTACAACATCTATACTATCACTCGTGAAGGCTTTCACAATATCCACGGTTGTTCCAATTGTTCATATATTCGTTAATTTCATGGTTACAGCTTCACAAGAACGATGACAGATGAGTATCTTTGCCATGTGTTGTGTTCCTCGTTTGGGAGGCTGTCACAATGAAAACGCCCAACTCTCCTTATATCCCACAGGCCAAGAGCTTTTGTAGGTGCCTTGAAATGTGTTGAAAGGCAAGTTGGAACTATAAAAACAACAATACCCCGCTATTCTTCTATCGGAAATTCACCACGGGCATCTCAGGTCTATCAGCTTTTGGCGCTCTGAACTTAAGACAGCTATCACCTCGTCATATACCTCAACATGAGAGTTATCTGGAGAATCAGCCGTCCCATTCTGCTCGGAGTACCTAATTCTGCCATTTTTCTTGTCGCATATGACGTCCCGGAACCGCATAATACAGGCGTTTAAAGGGGCATATTTGATAGATTTCGCGGCTAGATCGCCTTTTCCAAAATTAACCATGAAATCCAATTTCTTGTGGCCCACACGGGAATAGTCAACACCAAAGAAGTCCTGCAACATATTTTCTCCTACCCAACATCCGGATTCGTCAAACTCCGGTTGACAGGCCATAAAGACCAGAACCCACCAAAACGATTCAAGATCGTGAAGGAAGGTGTCAGGACTGGGATGGATAAGGAGATCAGCTGCTCTAAACACACGGTGTTGAAGACTTGGTTCCCGGACATCTTCCTGCACCTTGTCAATGGGTATAGCGCAACGTAGATTGGCGAGTATGCCACGGACTGGCAAATCTGGAAGATCATCATCTTTGAAAAGAAGCAAACTCTGCTCTGCAATGTCTCGGTGAATATAACCGGCTTCATATAGAGACCGATGGCCTATGATACAGTCTTCAAAAACTTGAAGAACATCGATAATATCAGTATGCTGGTCCATCGGATGGCCACCATACTCGAGGTATAGGCGTTGGTGAGTGCGGTTCCCCTCGAAGACTCGCGTGTCATTAATACCTTCAACCAGTTTGATTATCCTCCCCTCGCTGATGTCGATGCCGCGTCGAATGTTGTTTTTGACGTCATCTAGTTTGTCGTCGAAATAAACATCCTCATGACCTACGTAACGTACGATGTTTTTAACCCGAGGCCTCAAAGCTGCCAGCTTTTCTAGAATCTCTCCCTCACTCTGAGCGCCGTAGATATCTCTGGTTTGGTCTATCCATGTATCCTTCACCAGGAGATCCGGCGACGAGGAGAATGCCATTTCCCTGGCATCCCAACAAATGGTTCCTCTGCCATATATGCCATATTTGAGGTAGGGGTTTCCCGGCAAACGATACACGCCACAATTTTCAGTCGCCAGTATGCCTTGTCCACTATTGTCGGACCATTCAACACCAGGATCTAAACCGATTTCGGAATTCGACTTGAGTAGACATCCAAGAAACACAGTAATCAAACGATGCGGATCTTCAATGATGTCAAACTCGGTAGACGCCAAGGCTCCAAGTCTATCAAATAGCATCGTCCGCATTTTACTTCCGTAAAGAGCGAGTCCTAACACGAATCTTCTATTCAACTGTGAATGAAAAACAGAGCGTGCATGCCTCGTAAGATCGCAAAGTGCCTTGTTTTCATATCGTTGAGTATTTCCAATTGTGGTGACTATGCGTACATGGCCCCAAGAATGGCTTGAATCTTCTCTCATTCGACGGAGAAAATGACGATTCATGAATCCGAAATCCATGTGTTGGATATCTTCGTCATCGTCAAGTATGTCCCTGATGCTTAGCATAGGCTCCGCTTTGACGTGCTTCTCGGCGTAAACTTCTGACAACAAAGAAACAATTTCATTAACAACCATGGAAAGCATATTACCCCGTCCTATGCGATGCTCAAAACTATGTTCGGCGCACGTCGGCCACCTTGACCAGCCATTGTCTATAATCGGAGGCTCGCGTGCTATGAATAGCTGATGTATCTCACTGGCCAGGCTAGCGTATTCTCCGAAGAATACCTCGTGAAATGTCGGTAAATCTGCAACAATGCATCCGACTTGTCCTCGAATACACGCATAGTCGTATCCTACTTGCTGGTCAAAAACATCCTCTGCTTCATAGTCCGGGGGTTCGGGCAGGGGTTCGAAGTCGCTGATCCGATAAAATGCATGTACGCTTGTCGCTGCTTTGGGCCAGAATTCTGATTCATCGTCGGTTCGAACCAACGCAATTTTTAGCAAACCAAAGAACATGTGCCAGGTGTGTTGATTAATGACGCGGAAAAGATGCCGTAGCAATGAGAGTGAAGCGATGTGATGTTTATCTGCTGCGTCACCACATCTTAGACTGAGGACTTCAAGAAACTTGGTATAAAGTTCGTAAAGGTCTGCCAATGACGTCAGTTAGAATCACCGTGTTCCCTTTTACATAGTCCCTGACATACCTAATCTGGAAATGTTTGAGAGCGCCTCCTCTGTCAATTCCGCTGCATGGACATTGCACAAGCTGGAAAAGTATTCACGCACAGGCTTCAAAGCCTCTTGTAAAGACTGTGAAGTGTCTGTCGATGGCGAGTCGCTCATTTTTTAATTTTGAAAATCTGGTTTGATGAAAACACGGGAAGGGAATTATGTATCGCACAGAACCAACGGGGAAAAAGGCTTGGTGAATGTCAGGGCTGAAATCAACATATCCTAACCCTTGCGTGCACACAAGAAAATGTGAGTGGCCTTTAGGTACTCCCGCACTACACAGGCCAAAATGTCCAGTAAACAATCAATTAACCATTATTGTGAATGGTAAAATCGCAAATTTACAGATATGAACTCTAGTTCATGTATCGAGCCAACCGACAGCGGAAAGCACTTTTACATTGGTACTTTCATGTATCTGGATCGAGTTACACGCTGTGTCTGGAAGTATGTATATCGTTACTTTCGTCCTCGAGGTATCTGCCTCAAGTACCCCGGCAAGTGATGGACCTAGTACCACTTCTGACTGGAATATATGTATTCAAGGCTTGTAAAGAGATGACAGCCTTTTTGCCCAGGAGTTCTTTCTATGACTGAACCCAAAGAGAAGTATGGTATGCCTAGTGAATGGAAGATGCATTTGAAATGATGATAACAGTAGACATAGGTATTCCGTCCGAATAGAATTGCTACTTTTGGGCGTGTTATTGGTCCTTGTTCAACCAGGATGTGCGTGTGGATTACATCGACCCAGTTAGGTGACACAACTAAAAAGGACAATCGGACGTGCAGGACTGGGAGGCATCAACGTGCCACTGCACCAAAAAGACGTGGAACCCTTGGCCTTTCTATGTGTGCTTAGTCTAGCAGGGACGATATAGCACACTACAGCAGATTTTCCGATATACCGAGAAGGAGTGTAGCAATTTAGTAACTACCAGATCGGGCAAGGGCTGACAACACCACGCCTACGAACTGAATATGAGCGACTGGTGACCAACTAATTCCGACATAAATAGGCGATAAGTGCGAAGCTGCAAAAGTGAGACTGTCATTGAGAGAGATATAGTATGAGGAAGAAGTCGAGATGTATGTATTCATGTTGTTCACGTCTGTATCAGTTCGCTAGTCAAAAAGGAGAAGAGCGAGAGAAAGAGGGAAAGAGAGAGAGGAGGGGAGAGACTATATGCCCACATTACCAAACGCCCGACTATTACCATACCTGGTAACAACCATCTTGTGACATGATCCTTCACAGCTCCTCACATATAATCGCTCATTGGCGTCGATCACTATGACGTCATGACGTCATGACGCTCAACACCCATGTCCACAAGTTAATAGAAGCCTGTGTATGGTCAAAGACTTGCTTCCTTTTCAACTTTCAATTTTCATCGAATTGTTTTCACTGACGTGATTTCCCTTCTTCGTTGTGTCCGTCATTCCACAACTCTTTAGTTCGTCTCGTTTGAGTGAACTTGGCTCCGTCGTGCTCTTGGCTTTCTTTTTTTCGTCCTTGTTTTCTTTTAGAGCACATAAGTTCTGTTCTGCTTGATTTCCCAGACTATCAGAGGCAATGAACCGCTACAAGCTCTATTCCGTTTACAAGAAAGTCCAAGTTGACACAACCTTGACTCGTGACGATGTTGATAACCCTAGGCTACGGCCCCACATGAGTTACCTATATAAACTTTTTAGTGAAGTCCCAACACACAAGATCTAAGCTTCTATGGCGCAGGGGTAACGCGTCGCACTTGTATTCCGCTAAATACGACATGCGAAGATCCGCGGTTCGACTCCGCGTGGAAGCATTCTTTTTTTTGGTTTTGCAGAGTCCACAAGATCATTCATCAACCACGGGCTGGCGAGTTGAGGGCTTGATTTTGGCGCCAAACCTTTAGTTTTTTTTGTCTCAGTTCTGGAAAATCTAGATTATCGTGGACTACTGAGGCTGGCCTGACAAAATGTTGCGGTTGTCCATCCTGACCCTCCATGCATTGATATGGATCATATGTGTAGGTATATAAACCTACCTACGTGCTCCTGATACATGTTACTCTCCTAGTACACTTCGTACTCTCTCTAAATATTGTCTATACGCGATATCTCCTACTATATATGAACATCTACCCACCTCCTGCTTACAAGGGTGTAACCCTTTTGCCACCTTCGGCGCGGAGTGACTCCAATTATTAGGTGGCTTAGGTGCCCTCAATATGGAGGTCTGGTACCAGGCGTGTAAACGTTAGCTGTTGTTTGTGTGTTTTGATGGTTGAATAGTCCGCCTAAGCCATGTTACCTATCTCAGAACTTTCGGTGACTACTCTGTTGTTCACATGCATGCATCTTGTGCGTGAAAATATGGCTCGAGACGAGTTTGGGAAAGACTTGGATTTATCCGTTCTCGTAATGGGACTTTACAGAATAGACGTTTTTACCCGCATTTTGCTGTATCATTTGAAATTTTATCATCCGCGAGATACCTGGGCTTTCTAGGTTGTAGCCTCGTGCAAAGCTTGGTGATTGCTGGTGATGGTTTATCTTTGACGCTAGTCCGCTCGAGAGTAGACGGCGACAGCGCAAAGTCATTGTGAAAATAAGGAAGATTGCCATGTTCTCGTTCTTGCATGCATGTGAAGAGAATTTCTTGATACACCCCGAGGTAATGCCTCAGCACGCCGTGATATCCAATTTGTAGGAACCGCTCATTGCCCCACACTTACCTGTACTTAATATTGTCACGTCATCGAGACACAGATGAACTTCGGATATGTTCTATGATACAACAGTTTGACTACCGGATCTATGGAACATAGACATCTGGACGTCTACGACATAATATGACTTGCGTCTTGTGCAAGCGACTGGGGACAACTCCGTAGCTCTATCAATTATAAGACGTGTTCAGTTGTTTAAGCGTGTGTATCTTCATTGAGTGAAGTCTCGCGATTAAGGTGTGCAACCAAAGGGCGGTCGGGTCGGGACCGTCCAGATCGAAGTACTGTTGATTAGCCACTCATTGATTTCTCCCTAAATATATAGAAGAACAATCTTTCTTGTGTCTGCTAGGAAGCCGTTATACATCGAAGATCGTAATCACACCAGCTCATGAATTGCTGTGATCGGTTTGCTTGTCATATTGCACGATGTTTCCTCGCGATGGCAGTTCATTCCAAGAAGGACGTAGTTACCATATTTCGCTAAGATTGCGCTTGCCCTATTGACCTGTATACCCAGACCGCGAATGCTACTCCTTGTTATCATTTGATTCCCTCCATCAATAATTTCTGTCGACGTTTTGACAACACTATTCGCAACAAATATACCTTATCCGCCATTGCTAAGCATTTTACCCCCACTACACTGGACCAGCGAAACCATTGCTTTTGTTGAGCCGTCCTACCATCAAACGACTCCCGCCTACATCGAAGTCGCCCTCATCCCAAGTCTTACTGCGTGGATACCTATATATTACCGGAGTAGACCAAGTCGGCAGTTGAATAATGCCCATACATAAGACTCTGCTGCACGCGTTTACATTGGAACTCGTAGTCCAGTCAAGATGAGTGTTCCGACAGGCCAGGTGATTCTTCACCAAGCTAGCATCACCGCCGTACCTGTTCCCGCAATGATTATTACGCCCACTCCGGAGCCTATACCCGAAATCATGACGACAACCACTCGGCCCGCCAGAAAGTGCACCACCCTAGTGACTCCTCTGGTTCCCTACGTAACTTGGACGACCCGGAATATTACCGATTCTGTGGTTCCGCCTGCAAACGCTATCCCTGCCCTCGACGGTGAAGTTGAACCTGTATTCCATACTCTGAAGGCTGGCCCGCCCATGATTGGTCCACTCCCTATGACAGCGACCGCGGAGATGTCTGACGAAGGGACGAAAGACTCTAAACATTCTTGGGTTCAACAGCTCTCTATTGAAATGGAAGGGGAGAACGTTTGCGTCGAAACCGAACAAACCATCCGTGATTACATCGAATCAACGACAGTTTTCCATCGAGACATTGTGCCCTCTCGTCGAGACACTGCTAATTTTGTCCTTGTCCGTTCCGCCCGTGCCATCCGATCAATAAAGGAGTTCTGTGAGAGTCGTGTTAATTGTCACCTATTCCGCATGCGCCATGAAGCTACTTGGAGCTTTTCTGGTCGTGTCACTTCCTTGATGAACACGCCCGAGCCGAACGACAGCGATTCTCAAACTATTTAACCGTCGCACAGGATTAATGGCCCGGTACATTCGACATTGCATTTTGGGGTTATGGTGGATTGGTTGGGGAGGTTGCGGTTTTCGATGTTTGTCACAATGAACCTTGATAAAAATTTGACTTTCGTTATCGTGTTATAGATCTTCGTGACTAATCACGGACCAAAAGTGTGAATTGGTGAATTTGTAGAGGCGCTATTGCCTTGTCATGGTGATCTTCCCGTTGTGATGCTTACACAACTGGACCCTTTCCTTACTTTACATGATACTTGAGATCTGTGGTGTCTACAAGAGATTTATTACTTGTATGCATTAAATAAATCAATCTTTCCGAGCCCTAAATGCACTTGTCTTATGTATTGATGATGAAAACATCGATAATGACTTGTCTGGGGGTGCTAGATTCCATATCTGTGGCTCCACGAGAGGCCGACTGGAGTTGGTACATCTCTGGACAGAACATTCATTGGGAACAGTCGTGTCAAAGATGGATTTAATCGCGTGTTCTTTTAAGCTCAATGATTATTATCATCATCGTGTATTGTCACTAACCATATCACTACTATCAGTTTGGTTTAGGGACAGCGTTCGTTCTACGATGGGGATCAAGTATTGTGTACTGTAAGCTCTATTCTGCTTCGTTGCAGTCTGCCCCCGCTCGTCACTATCGCTAGTCAATGGTACAGTCTTGAGACTCGATGACCATGGTTGCGCGGCTTTCATCGCTTCAGTCTACCCGGATGTTTATGGTTGTGAAGATAACGCCACTCCGGTTACAGCGAAGACTACCTGGTTGGGATGTAAGGTGGTTGACTTGATATAATCTCCTAACATCTGTTCATCTTGAAAGTATAGACAATATATTAAGTTATGTCATATGTGAAGCTGTCTACTGCCGAGGTGACAACCCTAGATACATATAATTCTGATGAGTGGCCACGGCGCCACCCATATCGTTAAAGCAAGATACTACCCTGGGCTTCAACACTTACATGTGGACACTATTAGGATCCATGAATCCTCAGTGTTTTCCCACTCGATAGTCACAGAAAAAGGTGTTGTTTTGGTGTTTGCTGTTCTCCTTCTTAGTTATGCTGGTTAGTTCTATCGTTAACATGATTCTTCCCCGCGTAGTCCTCAATCGCTTCGGTACAAAAATTATTGTGCATGGGTCAGGTAGCCTCCTGCGGGACCATGGATGCAACTGGCCATTGTTGAGACCGCAGTGGCGACATGGGCGTATGGCCTCAGCGAGTTGAAGCCTGACGTAGTAGTCCTTGATATGTCCTTGTCCCCAAAGCGCGGACGTGAGGGTACTTAGAAGGCTTCGGGCGCCATCGGGTAGTGCTATCAGTTTGCGGGTGGACAAGGAATTCCGGCCCTGAAAATGTGGTTCTTGATAGCTGCTTGGCCGTGAAACCATTTTCCGGACTTTACTCACGTGTCGTTATCGAGCGACGTGTGGGGTCTGGTAAGGGATATCCATGGTTCCGCTTTGGCGCTGGTTGCCGCCTTGGCCAATCTGACAGACTTTTCGTTACGTTTAAGGTCCTTCTGTCCGGGGATCCAAATGCAAAGAACCCAAATATTCTCTAGCGACCTGCCTACCATCACCCACCGCTTTAACTTCGTTTTATACAGCTCGGGTGTTTGTTAGTTTGCAGTTCATTATGTTGACGGCCGTCATGTTTAAGCAGAAAGCCCAAATCCGCTCGCATCCTTTCATAGAGTTCCCAAGGATCACATTCAGGACCGAAAGCATAACCTATATCTTCCAATCTGGGATCTCACACGAATCCTCATTGGGACAACCCCCCAAAGCGATGCTCCGTTCTGGTACCTCTGCATGCTAACCTGGGACTGTATACCCCGAGTTGAGTCGTGACCTGTATGTGAACAGCCATTTCTCCTTAAAATCTTCTCTCTGTTCACCGTGTCTGAAGTGAATAACGGCGTCTTTCTTCTCTTCCGTGTTCTGGTTACCTGTGATCTATTGGCGGCCCGGTGGGTGAGGAAGCGCTGTCTCGAAGAGGCCATCAAATGGTTTGTATTCCTGGAGGGGTTTGAGGAGTGGGTCGTCATCGGTTTCGTCACAAGGCTATGCACCGTCTTAGCCAACGGGCGGTCATTATTGAGGGGTATCACCTATTGGTTCAGCGTGCTTTCCAGAGTGAGTGGAATGGGGGGGAGGCACCAGTTATCATTAGTAGCAGAGAGGTGGGATGGTTCGGTAACCAGGTAGGTAGTTGTTAAATCACAGTATCCACTTCTCCCGTTCTGGTGCTGAACACTTCGTCGTTGTAGCCAGCTACTATGGTGAGATACCGCCTGTTGACGGAAATAGTGACGACCGTAATATCGGGGTGCCAAGGAATTTGCGTTCTAGGGCCGAGGCTCTCCTGTCAGTGTTCCCATAAACACTGGATGGCCCGGAAGTAGCTCTCTGGGTCTTTTTGGTATGATTCCATTGTGTTACGGCTGCCTTGTGCTCGTGTGTGACGGGCTCATGTCGATGGGTCCTGAATCAAGCCCATGTCCGCTCGTTCCTTCACCACGAACTCTTGAATTCCTTCTGGCGCTGATAGCCTGTACTACAGGTTAGCCGCTGAGACTGTACCGGCGATGATATGGATCAATATTCCCTATTAGACCGCATGTTCTTGTGGTCTCTGCCTTTGTAGTTGGGTCATAAGGAGGCACAGGTGCATTCACTGTCAGAATAGGTTTTGCATAGCACGTCGAGGTGGGAATGTCCTCAACAGCTGTGAAAGGTGCCAGGTTTGCCGCGGCGAGGCTAGAAGGGTGGAATCTCCGGCAATCGGTGAAATTGAATGGGTGAGATGACAATCAGGATGGCCGCAGGTAGTTGGTGCAGCCGGGGGGGAGGGTCATGCGGGGTGCGCTTAGGGGCTTCATGACAGTTACCCGGATGGAGCGAAGTCGGGGTGTATATCGTAAGTTCTGAATTC
>JMSH01000212.1:0-14321 GCA_000712465.1 Huntiella moniliformis | reverse complement strand
TAAGAGGGTTTTTCAGTTTACAGTCAATACATAAGATGTTCTTTCCATATGGAGTTTCGTGTGTCATCATAACAAAGTCCTGTCCAAGAAACCAATAGTGGTATCCTCTACAAATGTCTTATCTCTCTCATTCTCTCCCTGTTGTGGGAGAGGGACAAAGTTTGTACATTGTTTTACAACAACAGATAGCCGAGATGTTTGAGTGACACACACACATTTGCCTTGTTGTCCTATATCAACGACTCTACCACCTCAACCAGCCAAAGATGCTTCTCATGCACATCCACGGGAGCAAACCTCGACAGATACGGAAGAAATGTTCACCTCCAGTTGTCCACCAAAAAAAGACAAGATCTGCCATGTCCTGGCGACTCCTCTAGATCCCGGCGGCGACAAAAGATGCATTACAGTAGTGGGTACTGAAGTCCCCAGAACAGAAATTCAATCCCAAAGGATCAAAACAAAAGAACTTCTTCTAGACACTCTTACCAAAAGAGCAGAATCCAAATCAATAGAGAGGTAGGTTACGGAGAGTGGAGGACAAACATTCTGGGGAAGACGCAGAGTAGGTCCGATGCGCACTTGTCCATGTCCATGTTTGTACGTCATAAGATGAATTCTAGTGATTACTACTTCTATATAATACATCAAGTTGTTCGTGATATACCGTTCCACTGCATGGACATCATCACAAATCTTGCCTCCTGATACCCGATTCGATGGGTACACTATTGAACCCAAGGACAATGCATGGTCAATGATTCAGTACACTTCTTAGTCTAAAGACTGGTATGCTTAGTTCCTTGCCGTACTCCAAAGTATCAAAGTCTAACCCGGAGGTAGAAGTTTCAACAAAGCGGGACTTCATATTGGCACATATGGTAACATAGTTAGCCCATACTATGATAATCCTGCTAGGGATTGCCATAGAGTTTGTGAATCAAGACTGCTTTGGTTTCAAGGAGGAGGTAAGCGTTACTTTCAATTCAAAGATCAATATCTGCCATGTACTAACATACAGTTCCTCATAGACTGCACCGGAAAGACTACGTTGGCGTAAGTGATACATTAATGATAGGTGTAATAAGGAATACTGACCTGTTACAGGGCTGCCTAGACGGAGTCTCGTCGTGAGTCTCACCCGGGAGTGCCAGTTTCCTCGACATACATGGACTACGATACTGGCTCTAGTATCCTTACTATCCTTCGGCTTGTTCTGTACAAGTTGATACGAGACTCACGATATGTCCCCTAATTTGGGGACGCAAAACGGTGTATCAAAAGGCCGACGCCCAAACAACAGGGCTCCAGCATTGATACATTGAACAGTGTGCTTTCACATATTGTACAATCTCAACCAGTTTGTCTGATTCTTGACGGCATAACCCCAGACAATTCTTTTCTTGCCACGTGTGTCAAACTAATGAGGGAAAAGAAACAGTTGAGATTGGTGGTCTTCTCTAAAGCTTAAAGCAGCCACCTCGAGGCAACCACTGAGTTTGGTTCGATCTGATGGACCTCATAGTATTTATTAAGTCGGTGTCTAGGTCGATTTCAAAAGATTTCTACTCTATTTCTTATACATACAATTCATAAGTTGTGGTGTTCGTGCAGTGATGTCATATTCTATGAAAATATCATCCGTCAGTGCAGAGATGACAAGGGTTGACAGTCGGTTATAGCGCATGTACGTACACCGGCGCATACGCGCATGTGTGTATGGAGCATTGCCGACGAGCCTGGTGGAGAAATGTGGTTTCTGCGAAGAATCAGAGGGATATCAAAGGTCACCGTCAAGCGTTTTGAAAGGGTGTCTAGCCCGCGGGCCCAGCATTTTCCACCGGACCAGACTGGATACTGGTGGCTGGTATAAAGGGAGGATACGGGGTGTGGTGACATCCGGTCGTGTCTGATGTCCTACTCGTCGAATGTTTCAAGAATTGACCAAGATGCGCCGTCGAGAGCGTCGTAGCGCAAAGTTGATCCCCTGGCCAAATTCGATCTAATGTTCTTCGGGGGCTAAACACGGTGTAATACAAGCCACAGCTATCTTGGTAACCACCCGAAAAGAAGGCACTCGCTGCTTTAACGAGAAGCGTCTCTTTGTCCGCGGTGACGTGTCGTAAAAGACACTGAGCGCCCTGCACCGAGATCAAAGCCCGAGAAATAATGTTGCAAACTTTTGGTGGTTGGGGCTTTACCGCCAGCTTCTGTAGCTGTCTCGGAGCATAGTAAAACTTTTGCCCTTCATCGTACAAACTACCCTGTTGGTCAGCCGTCTCCGTCTCTGTGCTAGGGGCGTGTAGGGAGTAAATTGGAGGCGGAGTTGGGATGAATGGCGAGCCGCTATCTGCGACACGGAGGGCGGTGTGGATGCCACGGGTGGCCATGTAGATTCCAACGATAGCGATGTTGTTAAGGCGAGCCTCTTAGGCGGGGCAAGTAGTCGGTTTTCTGCTGGACCAAATAGGGAGAGACTGTTCGGGTGCATTGCCGGGAAGCGGAGCGTGACAGACTCAGTCCTAGGGGGCACCAAGAGCACAAAGGCTCTCCAAGAAGATTGACGGAGCTTGAGTCGGGGTCTTGGCGGGAGAGGAGATCAATGATGATATTGAAGAAGGGATGTAGATTGGGGAAACGATCGAGTGAGCCGAAGCATTGGAAGCCATACTGGATCCGGGGGCCATGGCAGGGCTTGAGTATCTACTAGAAAGGTGGGCTAAATTCTAATGTGCCACATGCAGGAACGACTACTCGTGAGCACTCGTATCCGGTAGACGTCAAGGTCAACATTTAAGGCAATATAGCGACTAGGCGATCATAGGGAGCGTCATGATGAAATGAGTAACCATCATGGGAGTTTATCAACGTCATGAGACAAGAAGGTATTGGTAGGAGGTGACAAATAACACCCACTGCCCAATAACATAGGCTGGGTGAGGCACCAAGGACATATCGCCGGAGTGCATGTGACTACAGTTGACGTTGTCACTACTTCGCCCTCTTTCCGTGTAATAATAGCCGCTAGCGAGACTATTCCAAAATGCCAACAATAGGAGTGAGTGCCAAGATCATGTCCCAACAGGTATACTGAAGGGCTGGTGACAGAAGCAAGTCCCCAATTGCCAACCCTCAACAGTAGTATTGCGCCCATCACACGACAGGAGTAATCTACTCTGTGAAGATGGTGATTGCGATGGACTTGAATAACAATGAAATAGCACAACGCAGTTGCAGCCAAACGTAGTGAGATACCTCAGTGGCAGTAGCCATTTCCATCGGTATTCTAAAACTAGACACCAGACACTGTTAACAACAATACAACTGACCAATATGAAGATCAATTTACCCAAAACCACCGCTTTTTAGTTAGCCCCTCAGCCTCCTTCACCGCTTTCTCGCTCTCTTTCTTCCTCTTCTTATCAATCACCTTGTTCACTTTGGCAATTATCCTCTCCTTTCGCGCGTCTTCTTTCTCTTTCTCTGCCATCTCCTTCTCTTTCCTGACTTGGAGCTCATTCATCCACTCCACCGGACCCGGGTTCTCGCGATATATCCCGCCAAACCCGTAAACCTTGTCGAACCGACTGCCCGTGTTTTTCGCTATCACCTCTTCAAACCAAATCACGGCGTGAACAAGGTCCGTTAGAGACAAACACAGCTCTTCGTCCCAGCCTTTCTCATGTGCACGTGCCCGCCGAACGAGTCTTCTACGCTCTGCCAAGGGAGGTAATCCCTCGCCACAGAGCTCCTCCAGACTCCATACTGCGAACAAGATGGAATCAGCCAGCTTGTTGGCTGGGTTCTTAGTGTAAATTTGCAGAAATATAGCGGCAGGCTTCCTGTACTGGTTGTCAAGTGTTAGCAGAAATACTAAACCAACATGATAATCAACAACATACCTTTGCCAATCTGCGAGCTTCAAATTCGATGGGTGTTCTTGAAGTCATCACCGGCGGGTGGTTGACATGGTGGAGCTCAGATGCAACCTCCTTGTACTCAAAGTCTGAGCCAGTAGCCCGACGCTTTTGACCTTTAATGATTCGACGGGCAAGCATGTTCATTTCATCACACACAAAAAACCTATGCGTAGCTAGAAAAGTAGAAAATAATTGAGTTCGCTCGATGCTAAAACTCGCGCCGCCTCGTGCCTTTTATACATGTTATAGATTTTGATTTGGCGCTAATCCTTTTGGCATCTTGACCTGAACTACGAGAATATACACTATCTTCGATGGGTTCTTCAAATGTATCATCTCCAGCTGACACGCTAACCTAAACATAATGAGACAATCCAAACTATAGACTCATTTTGTTGCTTTAGGTGACAAAAAAAGGTCCTTGGCTTCTCAGACATATCCATCGCTCCATACGTTACCATCAAAAACGGCAATCGCATGGTCAAAAAGGTGTCATCATTTCTGTTCATCGTGGATTACTGCATCGCGGACGTTTCCAATGTTACACGGTAGTCGAAGCCCCTGCCAACTTCCTTTGTTACAACCAACACTTTGGTCTGCAGATTGAACATCATTTTCAGGGAATGCTCTAGTTCACAAAGTTGGCCCGTAAGCTCATCGGCTTTGTAGCTTCGGCCCATTTCCGCACTTAGTTTCTCTGGGTTTCTCCAATAGACCCTACCGCTGTGTGCCCAGCCTTTTTCAACAACAAGTTGATTTTCTACTTTTTTCTATTTTTAACCCTGATAACAACATGATAATGATAAGATAAGCCTTTCCCCTTGTTATCATCGATTATTACTACTTTCGGAGGGCTCAACCCTAAGATAAACGGTCCTACGGACATTCGATCCTTCATACCATCAGTCGATTTCGCCTCCAGCTCATTGGTCTTGACATAGCCAATCAACTAAACTAAGACTTTTTCGCGTGACTAACATGTGAATTGTTGGGCCCCTTTAAACCTGGTCGGCACGGAATGTCGACAAAAACAATCATGTTCAACAATAAGTCAAGTCAAGTTACACTTTTTGAACTACTCAATTTGTCAATGCGATGACAACCTTGAAAATGACTTCCCTCACAGAGGCCCCGTTTGTGATTTCCAGGTCTAGATTAAGGCAATCTGAAGTTTGCTTGGTATGTATATAAGTATGACTCTCTTTCCCACACTTGAAATTACGTAGGAAGCCGTGATACAGAGGTAGGCTTGTAGTCACTTGTTGTAAACTGTGCACCAATGTGTATATTCACGTAAGTCTAGACTATGTACGTAAGTCAATCTTGACATTCATTTACACTTAGCGATTTCCACTGTGTTGTCACGCCCATGACAATGCTCGGGCTACGCAACGGAAATGCCATTTTCGATAAAAAACCAAGAGCATATACTCGGATTTGCAATTTCAATTCCAAAGACTTTTTATAAATAATGGACGACCCTCCCCTCCCGCGGGCCCGATATCGGGTAACCTTTCCAAGGTTCCACCATACTGCTACGTACATTGTACAGCAGCAAATCATCTCAGCAAAGATTATCTTTCAATTCTATCTATTTAACTCATTACTATGGTGGAGACTTCCACCGAAGCAGAACGTAGTCATTGCTCAATGCACTGGTATCCATTATTATCCAAGTCGCAACTTACACCGTGGGAACATTGCAAAGCGCTTCTTTGTGATGATACGGCGTTTGTTTTCCGCCCTCCGGATTTATTTCAAGAAAGCCTAGCTTCTAACTGTTAGTACTTATATACGACCCCGTAAAATCCGTCTACACATGATGGCTCTTGCTAACTGCCAACCTTCAGTAATAGGTTAGATGTTTGGTACCCCGTTTGCTCAAATCAAGTCAATGTATAATAGTCTGTTTCTTTTGTCTAATCTTACTCTTATGAACACAACCTAAGTTATCTGTGATATACTGTCCCACTACACACTCTCCATCACTAACATGAAGTTGAGACGGATATTCAACCCTAAATAACGGACAACACATTTCAACCCTTGAGGTGACTAGTCGCGCCTCCAACAAACAGCTGAGCTCATGAGCTATTTGAAGCTCTTAAATTGTGTATATTTGGGTACTCATTGTGCATATGTGCTTATTCACTCATGTTGGAAACTCGTTGTTAAACAATGCTGGATATCAAGGACTATTATTGGGGATATTCAGCACTTTTAGCATGACCAAACGTTTAATATACCCATAATGGTAGGTTAACTACCAAGGTCGCAAGGCACGACGTCTCGTGGATACAGAGGGATGGATTTCCGTGTCGATCAAATGTCTATTCTTGCTTTTTACCCTCCAAAGCAACAAAAGCATCACTGATTTTGCGCAAAGAATGCCAAATCACCCAACTAGGAATCCACACCCAGACCGTGTTGAAGAAAAACAAGTAAACCCATAAGTACAACCAATTTGAAGTATCAAGGTTCAAGGAGCTCGTCAACCACTCTGGGCAAAAGGTCATCCAGCCTATATGGCGTTAGTATTCCATCATGTGGTGTCTCTTCGATGTACTCACCGCCATAGAGTTCCGCTGTAGCCAAAATGATCATCCACGGGTAAACCCACGATTTCTGCTTAACTAAGCCGTAACAAACAGCAACAGCTATCGCCGTATCAAAGACAACAGTCAACAGCTCCAAAGCTACAGTTGCAGGATCAGCCCCGCCCCAACGCCGATCCGCCTTAGCGTAAACCATCCACAAGCCAGCCGTCATTCCCGAGGCAGTCTGCGCACCGTAAACCCTTCCCTCTGTACCCAGCCAGCCCTCCGGCGTGGGGAAGTACACCCAGTTAGCAGCATTCACGTCTATCCCACCAAGCTCACTAAGGCTCGAAACTCCACGAGTCGCGAGAAACTCGGCGACTGGAAGCCAGGAGAAAAGACAATGGTAGAGATATGAACCCTCTAGAAGCGTGTGGGTTAGTGCATCGGTGGCGTGCCAGATGAAAAGGAAGCGGGTTGTGGCTGACGAGGCCGTGGGTAGACAAGCTTTGGATAACCCGTAGCCAGCAGCTAAAATAGCAACTGTGCTAGCTAATGATATCAGCGTCGTGGTATCAAATAGGTCGGGAGGGAGCGTCATTTTCGTAAAATTAAAGTGAGAGGTTAACCCACGAGGTACACAGCTTTTGTATTTGTATGTTGTTAGAATTGTTTATGTACTTGGCCTCATTGGACATCTCACCCCTTACGCGCCGAAAATCTAGGATCCACAAAATCCAACGCCACATCACAAGGTAATGTTTGATACCAAACCCATACCCTAGAACCTTGATGTGTGTAGTCATGTCCCAATACGGTAATGCCATCCACTTACATCCCCTCATCTTCGATGCAGCTCAACATTGCTAGTCAGATAATCATATCCATATCTTTAAACATGCATTTGTTGCGTATAAAAACACCATACTGGAACATGATTCAAGTTGAAAAAATTGTATTCAAGTTTACTTATTGCTCCATACGCTCATCGCCCCGTGCTATATTCCGGGTCCGATCATTGTAAGAGTCGATTCAAAGACGAAGAGCTCCCTTAAGGGTTGTGCTTGTAGGCCTCAGCCTTGCCATCGTGGGCAGACTCGGAGAACTTGTCAGAGACAGCATCCTTGGCGGCACCGAGACTGTTTGTATTCATATGTTAGTATCAACATCATAGTAATGGAGGTAGACTTGATAGCAAACTTACCGAGTGGTGACGTCGTTGTTGGAGTCCTTGGCAATGCTCTTGTTGGTCTCCTTGGAGGCAGTGGCGGTAGCAGACTGCACGCTCTCGGCGACGTAGTTGGCGGCGTTCTTGATGGCGTCCATTTTGAATGAGTTGAAAGTTGATGGTGTTTGAAAAAAGCAGTATTGGCAGTGAAAGATGTGTTGATGAGTGTGAAGGGGAAAGAGAAATCAGATGAGTTAAACCGGGGGAATCGGATCCAATTTATACACGTTCGGGAGCATCAAAGGTCGAATCAGGGTTTGTCTTGTGACGACTCGTAACCGAGCCTGAACATACATGAATCGCATCATCAACGGAGATCTATGATTCGTTACCGGTTACCTCTTTACAACACCTGACTCAGTCGACCGTCTGGATTCTTTAGCTCCCGCCGGTGTTGCCTAATTGGACAATGTCGAGGTGCCCCACCCTATGGGTTATTCAAGAATGCCCCAGAAGTGTTCGTTTTCGGTCTTCAGGGGATACTCATTGTAGCACTCTGCTCAGAGCTTCTCCGTCATGCCATCATAGAGGAGCAAGTCAAAGTATGCCCTGCAAAAGACCTTCTGAAGGCACTGTAAATGATGTAGTTTATTAGCTAAATTCCCTCACAAACGAGCCGTGTCTCACTCCCTTCCAAAATGGGGCATTGCTGTGGCAAAGGGATACCCCAAAACGGTATGCTATGTGGAGAGGTAAATTCGCCGTTCCCTTTCAGACAAGCCGTGTTTGTTTTCGGTCAACGGGCGACGATCTTTCCCACGTCATAATTCCGTGTTAACAAGGCCGTTTTATTCAACGGTCATCATGTTTGCTTTCGTTACGTTGAAAACATGGCATTTCGTTGTGTACCTGCAGTGTAGTAACCACAGACGGAATATGACCCCCACACCACCCCGCAAATACGGGTCCAGCTCATGAACGCATCCTTCTCGCTTCTTTCGAGGTCCCTGTTCAGCTAGCTTTTGGTCCCACATTTCCATTTGTCCCGCACGCATTTCCGTGCCGTTTACATTTACCCCGGGATTTTCCCGTATATGACGTCAGTATGCCCCACAAGACCGCTTTAGTTTGCGCTTATGTAATCACATACCCCTAGCTTAAGCCCTAACCCTACGACAACTTGTTATATAGGGCACATTTGTTTGGTTTTTCTAAGGGGATAATTGATAGAAAGGTATGAACCAACGACGTATAGGACGCTTATACCCCTCCATACATACCTCATGACATAAACACGTAGATGCGGAATTACAGTAGCCATTTTGTAAACGGCAAACTCCGTAAGTAACAAATAAACATCAAAATACAAAAGTCAATGGCATATGAGAGCCGAAAAACAATGTCAAATGTCGCAAGGCATCGTGAAGTTAGCCTTTAACGAATCCTGGACTGGGAGAAACTTAGAGAAGAGATTCACATGACAGGCCATTTGCTGGAATGGATATCTATGTCGATGCGCATGTATGTATGTATCTACATTCGCATCATCGCGATGAAAACCCTCTCAATGGAATATCCCGCTGCTAAGACAAAATGTCGATGGTGGAGGCTTTTTTGTGTTTTTCGTATCATACTCGGCTTGCTTACAAAAGAAAACACTGGCTAGGTTAAAGCGAATGTGAAGACTAAACTCCAAACGCCACACATGGCCATATGACCAGATTCAACGCCACAAAGAAGCAAGAAGTGTATGGAGTACGGCCCCCGCCGACAATGTTAAACGAAATCTCCCATTGCTGCCTATCCATGATCGCGTGATACATTCCGGATGCGATAAGAAGATACACTGTGACAATTTCGATGGGAGAAAACACAATGCTAATCATACGGGTGGGCGGGGATATAACGTGGGAACGTGTGCGCGATGCCGAGTCTCTAGTTCTAGTGGCCAGGAGTAATGGGCGTGGCTCCGGTGAACGGACATGTTCACACGGAAACTAAGTTAGCCAGCTGGCAGGATTCAGATGTGTGGCGTTGGCGAAAAAGGTCTAGACTCTACTGCTCACAACTGAGTGTTTGCCACATGCGGGAAAACGCTTTTGCGAGGTGGGAAATGAGTACCGTCTCCTGTTCAATGAGAATGAGAGGCTAAAGTGAACATGAATCTTTCTCGGAGTGAGGCTCTGTGCGAATGAGGGATCGGAAGCAAAAATTAAAGTTGACAGGGGCCTGATCTATAGTGTAACGTTGGAGACGTCCATGGTGCAGTAATCCATCATGCACATAAATGATGAGAACGTTTTGACTATGCGATTGCCGTTTTTTATGGTAACGTATGGAGTGATGCGTATTTTGGAGAAGCCAAGGGCCTTTTTTGTCAACTAAACCGACAAAAGGAGCCAATAGTGTGGATTGTCTCATTGTGTGTGGGTTAGCGTGTCAGTTGGAGATGATACATTTCAAGAACCCATCGGAGATAGCTTGGTTCAGGTCAGAATATGAAAAGGATTAGTGGCTAAATCAAGATCTATTAAATGTATAAAAGGGACGAGGCGGCGTGAGTCTTAGCATTCAACTATCTCAATTATTTTTGACTTTTCTAGCTACGCATAGTTTCTTTGTGTGTGATGAAATGAACATGCTTGCCCGTCGAATCATTAAAGGTCAAAAGCGTCGGGCTACTGGCTCAGACTTTGAGTATAAGGAGGTCGCATCTGAGCTCTATCATGTTAATCACCCACCGGTGACGACTCTAAGAACACCCATCGAATTTGAAGCTCGCAGATTGGCCAAGGTATGTTGCTGATTATCGCGTCAGTTCGATAGCTCTGTTAACATTAAATGACTAGCATTGGAAGCCGGCTGCCATATTCCTGCAAATTTACACTAAGAACCCAGCCAACAAGCTGGCTGATTCCATCTTGTTCGCAGTATGGAGTCTGGAGGAGCTCTGTGGCGAGGGATTACCTCCCTTGGCAGAGCGTAGAAGACTCGTTCGGCGGGCACGTGCACATGAGAAAGGCTGGGACGAAGAGCTGTGTTTGTCTCTAACGGACCTTGTTCACGCCGTGATTTGGTTTGAAGAGGTGATAGCGAAAAACACGGGCAGTCGGTTCGACAAGGTTTACGGGTTTGGCGGGATATATCGCGAGAACCCGGGTCCGGTGGAGTGGATGAATGAGCTCCAAGTCAGGAAAGAGAAGGAGATGGCAGAGAAAGAGAAAGAAGACGCGCGAAAGGAGAGGATAATTGCCAAAGTGAACAAGGTGATTGATAAGAAGAGGAAGAAAGAGAGCGAGAAAGCGGTGAAGGAGGCTGAGGGGCTAACTAAAAAGCGGTGGTTTTGGGTAAATTGATCTTCATATTGGTCAGTTGTATTGTTGTTAACAGTGTCTGGTGTCTAGTTTTAGAATACCGATGGAAATGGCTACTGCCACTGAGGTATCTCACTACGTTTGGCTGCAACTGCGTTGTGCTATTTCATTGTTATTCAAGTCCATCGCAATCACCATCTTCACAGAGTAGATTACTCCTGTCGTGTGATGGGCGCAATACTACTGTTGAGGGTTGGCAATTGGGGACTTGCTTCTGTCACCAGCCCTTCAGTATACCTGTTGGGACATGATCTTGGCACTCACTCCTATTGTTGGCATTTTGGAATAGTCTCGCTAGCGGCTATTATTACACGGAAAGAGGGCGAAGTAGTGACAACGTCAACTGTAGTCACATGCACTCCGGCGATATGTCCTTGGTGCCTCACCCAGCCTATGTTATTGGGCAGTGGGTGTTATTTGTCACCTCCTACCAATACCTTCTTGTCTCATGACGTTGATAAACTCCCATGATGGTTACTCATTTCATCATGACGCTCCCTATGATCGCCTAGTCGCTATATTGCCTTAAATGTTGACCTTGACGTCTACCGGATACGAGTGCTCACGAGTAGTCGTTCCTGCATGTGGCACATTAGAATTTAGCCCACCTTTCTAGTAGATACTCAAGCCCTGCCATGGCCCCCGGATCCAGTATGGCTTCCAATGCTTCGGCTCACTCGATCGTTTCCCCAATCTACATCCCTTCTTCAATATCATCATTGATCTCCTCTCCCGCCAAGACCCCGACTCAAGCTCCGTCAATCTTCTTGGAGAGCCTTTGTGCTCTTGGTGCCCCCTAGGACTGAGTCTGTCACGCTCCGCTTCCCGGCAATGCACCCGAACAGTCTCTCCCTATTTGGTCCAGCAGAAAACCGACTACTTGCCCCGCCTAAGAGGCTCGCCTTAACAACATCGCTATCGTTGGAATCTACATGGCCACCCGTGGCATCCACACCGCCCTCCGTGTCGCAGATAGCGGCTCGCCATTCATCCCAACTCCGCCTCCAATTTACTCCCTACACGCCCCTAGCACAGAGACGGAGACGGCTGACCAACAGGGTAGTTTGTACGATGAAGGGCAAAAGTTTTACTATGCTCCGAGACAGCTACAGAAGCTGGCGGTAAAGCCCCAACCACCAAAAGTTTGCAACATTATTTCTCGGGCTTTGATCTCGGTGCAGGGCGCTCAGTGTCTTTTACGACACGTCACCGCGGACAAAGAGACGCTTCTCGTTAAAGCAGCGAGTGCCTTCTTTTCGGGTGGTTACCAAGATAGCTGTGGCTTGTATTACACCGTGTTTAGCCCCCGAAGAACATTAGATCGAATTTGGCCAGGGGATCAACTTTGCGCTACGACGCTCTCGACGGCGCATCTTGGTCAATTCTTGAAACATTCGACGAGTAGGACATCAGACACGACCGGATGTCACCACACCCCGTATCCTCCCTTTATACCAGCCACCAGTATCCAGTCTGGTCCGGTGGAAAATGCTGGGCCCGCGGGCTAGACACCCTTTCAAAACGCTTGACGGTGACCTTTGATATCCCTCTGATTCTTCGCAGAAACCACATTTCTCCACCAGGCTCGTCGGCAATGCTCCATACACACATGCGCGTATGCGCCGGTGTACGTACATGCGCTATAACCGACTGTCAACCCTTGTCATCTCTGCACTGACGGATGATATTTTCATAGAATATGACATCACTGCACGAACACCACAACTTATGAATTGTATGTATAAGAAATAGAGTAGAAATCTTTTGAAATCGACCTAGACACCGACTTAATAAATACTATGAGGTCCATCAGATCGAACCAAACTCAGTGGTTGCCTCGAGGTGGCTGCTTTAAGCTTTAGAGAAGACCACCAATCTCAACTGTTTCTTTTCCCTCATTAGTTTGACACACGTGGCAAGAAAAGAATTGTCTGGGGTTATGCCGTCAAGAATCAGACAAACTGGTTGAGATTGTACAATATGTGAAAGCACACTGTTCAATGTATCAATGCTGGAGCCCTGTTGTTTGGGCGTCGGCCTTTTGATACACCGTTTTGCGTCCCCAAATTAGGGGACATATCGTGAGTCTCGTATCAACTTGTACAGAACAAGCCGAAGGATAGTAAGGATACTAGAGCCAGTATCGTAGTCCATGTATGTCGAGGAAACTGGCACTCCCGGGTGAGACTCACGACGAGACTCCGTCTAGGCAGCCCTGTAACAGGTCAGTATTCCTTATTACACCTATCATTAATGTATCACTTACGCCAACGTAGTCTTTCCGGTGCAGTCTATGAGGAACTGTATGTTAGTACATGGCAGATATTGATCTTTGAATTGAAAGTAACGCTTACCTCCTCCTTGAAACCAAAGCAGTCTTGATTCACAAACTCTATGGCAATCCCTAGCAGGATTATCATAGTATGGGCTAACTATGTTACCATATGTGCCAATATGAAGTCCCGCTTTGTTGAAACTTCTACCTCCGGGTTAGACTTTGATACTTTGGAGTACGGCAAGGAACTAAGCATACCAGTCTTTAGACTAAGAAGTGTACTGAATCATTGACCATGCATTGTCCTTGGGTTCAATAGTGTACCCATCGAATCGGGTATCAGGAGGCAAGATTTGTGATGATGTCCATGCAGTGGAACGGTATATCACGAACAACTTGATGTATTATATAGAAGTAGTAATCACTAGAATTCATCTTATGACGTACAAACATGGACATGGACAAGTGCGCATCGGACCTACTCTGCGTCTTCCCCAGAATGTTTGTCCTCCACTCTCCGTAACCTACCTCTCTATTGATTTGGATTCTGCTCTTTTGGTAAGAGTGTCTAGAAGAAGTTCTTTTGTTTTGATCCTTTGGGATTGAATTTCTGTTCTGGGGACTTCAGTACCCACTACTGTAATGCATCTTTTGTCGCCGCCGGGATCTAGAGGAGTCGCCAGGACATGGCAGATCTTGTCTTTTTTTGGTGGACAACTGGAGGTGAACATTTCTTCCGTATCTGTCGAGGTTTGCTCCCGTGGATGTGCATGAGAAGCATCTTTGGCTGGTTGAGGTGGTAGAGTCGTTGATATAGGACAACAAGGCAAATGTGTGTGTGTCACTCAAACATCTCGGCTATCTGTTGTTGTAAAACAATGTACAAACTTTGTCCCTCTCCCACAACAGGGAGAGAATGAGAGAGATAAGACATTTGTAGAGGATACCACTATTGGTTTCTTGGACAGGACTTTGTTATGATGACACACGAAACTCCATATGGAAAGAACATCTTATGTATTGACTGTAAACTGAAAAACCCTCTTA
>JMSH01000211.1:0-14452 GCA_000712465.1 Huntiella moniliformis | reverse complement strand
GGGGGGAGGCCCGGTGGGGGGGGACCCGCGGGGGGAGATGTCGGGTTTGTAGGGTCGGTCATTTCGCGTGGTGCTTAGTGAGGTGGATGAGGACTCGTTTATCATGATTCAAGTCAGCCTTGATTATCGAGATCCGTGGCATACATGGATGATAACCCTGATAACCCTACAGTTTATATACAGCGTTTTGGAGCTAGGTAGCAAGTTGAAGGATTCAGGGGAGCTGTGTAGCTAGCTAGTAGCTGGGGATATAGTTGTAGCTATAGTGGGGAAAGCCCCGCCGGCTGAAACGGCATTGTAAGAAGGAGGAGTAGTATATAACGATGGGAAGAGTCTAACCATTAGGACAGTAGATTTGTCTTTTAGATTGTATACAAACCCAGAAACACAATTATTTACAATGGATTTTCTCAAGAACGCCGCCGTGGAATACGGAAAGCAGCAACTCTCCGGCCACAAAGAAGAGACCAAGCCCGTCCAAGAGACCCCCACCGCCAACCTAAGTACGTCACCACTAAACCCAATCTAAATCCCAACTAACTAACACACCTAGGTGGTCTCGCCTCCCTACTAACCCACACGTACAAAACCTCCTCCAGCCCCTCCAACCCATCCAACCCCACCGACCTAATCTCCTCCCTCCTATCATCTCACACGCCCTCTGAACCAGCCCGGCCCGCCACCCCAATCGATGAATCCAACGCCCTCCATCTCTTCAAATCCTTCATTTCTACCTCCTCGTCTTCCGAAAACCCTACGACTTCGCAACCACCCGCTACCTCAAGTAACCTTGGTACTGCCGCTGCTATGCAAGCTATTAAGCTGTTTACTTCCTCGGAGAACTCTGCTTCGCATGGGTCGTCTTCTACGACTGGCCAGGCTGCGTTGTTGACAATGGCGTTGAAGGAGGCTGAGAAGCTTTTTGATTCGGCGGAGAAGGAGGGCAAGGTTGCCGAGGGGACTACTAAGGAGGGTGTTATGCAGCAGGCTGTGCAGTTTGCTCTCAAGTTCTTTATGCAGAGCAAAATGGATGCTGCTGGAATTTCTGGATCCGGGTCTGGCGGTAACGCTAACCTCATGGCATTCGCGAGTAAGTTCCTGTAAGGACATGCATATAAAGATACCAATAAATATAACGCTATGAATACTACCAATACGTCTAAAGATCCCCTCCTTCAGCCTCAACAACTGCCAAACTCATAGCCAACTCACCCGCATACTTCAAAACGTCCGTCCAACCCAAAGGCATAGAATGACCGTTACTATTCAAATAGACCTCTGTCTCTCTAGCCCAAGCCAAGAGACTCTCTTCGCCTCCCCATTCACTCATAGCCATCATACCAATCGGCAAATGTCCGATTCCAGAATCCGGCTCAACAAAACCGATTGGCGCCGTAAGTGCTGGACATCCCGTCATATTCGCAAGGAATACATACGACATATTCCGCAACGATACATTAGCGTCGTTGACTCCATATGCTTCATCTCCAGGTGTCCGACGCCAGCCTTTCTGTGGTGATGTAGGAGAGACGACGAGAATCCCAGGGTACTTTTGGAAGATATGAGCCATGTGTTGCATGAGGATTTCACGGAGTTGGTTGTACTTGATTAGATCCAACCCCGAGGTTTGAGCACCTACACCCAACATGATCTTTGTAGCAGCGTTCACCGTGCTAAGCCAGTTTGCATCAGACCCAATTCTCGACCGATGTTGTTCAGCCATTTCAGTCAAACACGCAGCTCCGTGGGCGAGTTGACATTCTCTCCGGTTGGGGATGTGGATATCCACAACTTCATATCCATGCTTCTCCACAAGATATTGAATACCAGCTTCAAATTCACGAACAACTTCCGGATCAGCCACTTCAATCCACTCCCGATCAACACCAAGATACTTTGGCGCAGACTCATCTCTCAACGCCGACGGGACAAAACTCGCCGTCACCGGATCTTCAGGGTCAGCTTGCGACATCACCCGATACGCCACCGTTAAATCAGCCACACTGGCAGCCATAGGACACACAACACACATACTGTGACTAACAGCCATAGTCCGGTTGTGCGTAGTTTTCAATCCATAAACTCCATTGAAACAAGGCGGAATCCGTGCACTTCCACCAGCATCAGTTCCTAGCGCAAATGGGATGATTCCAGCTCCAATGGCTGAACCCGCACCCGAAGATGATCCGCCGGGGTAATACTCGGGATTATGCCAATTGGTTGGCGTGCCCCACGCAGGGTTACACCCCGTGGTATCACAACCAAGTTCATGCATGGCATTCTTTCCAACCATGATGGCGCCTTGTTCTTGAAGCATACGAACCGGGTGGATTGTCTCAGTCTGTGCCTTCATACACCCTAGATCCGGTTGATATGCCATGCCAACATGAGAAACATATCCCGCGACGTTCAAGTCATCTTTAACTCCAAACGGAACTCCATCTAACAAGCCAAGCGGCTTCCCTTCTCTCCATCGTTCTGTAGATTCCCTAGCCGCTTGCAAAGCTAAAGTATCTCCACCATGCGACGACACAAACGCATTGTCATATTTAGCCCGGGGCTTTTGTCCCCGCAGAACTAACAAATGAATGGCTTCAACAACCTTCAACGGCGTGATAATCCTATTTTTGTACGCTTCATGGTAATCCGCCGCCGTATGGTACCGAGCAAGAAGACTAGCAGCAGACTGTAGATGAAGATCTTGGGGAAATTCCGTCGCACTTGGTACAATTGCCGACGGAGGGTTCTGGGTTGGAACGACCAGGGGCTATTCTCGTTAGTATAACATACCGTATGCGACCCGAGAAAAACTTACCAAAAACCGAGGCGTTACACCCGCTAGTTCCTGTTTATCCCTCAACGAGTCAAACCCCGCATTCGCCCAGAGATAATACTGCAACGCCGGAATCCGGGACACCCTATTCATCCCCAAAATCAGTTAGTTCTCACGTTATAAGCGTTCTTAGGATCTATAAGCTCGCACATGTCTCTCGCATGCGCTCAGTCCTTTTGCTCCTTCAACCATCATGTCATCATCTGAACTTACAAGCTGCCAGCCAACGCGAGTCGTCGGCCGCGTAAAACGGGGTTCTGGTCTTCATTTTTGGGACCCTCATGAGACCATTCTTGTGCCTCACGGGGCTTAGGATAGTCGACGAAGCGTCGGGTCATTTTGTATGTAGTTGTAAGAAGTATTAATTGAGGATTAAAGTTCAAGGTGGACCCTCTTCAGATGTATAGCTGTGTAGGTTCGAAGATGTAAAAAAGAGCTACCCAAGCTGGTTAAAAACAAAACAGGAAAATAAACCTTCCGGCCGTTCTTGCCCGGTTCTTATCTCCTTTCCTCTTCAATCGTCTCACCTACCAATATATCCCCAATAGCGCAGGTGCCCCCTTCGTCACAACCTTCCAACGCCACGAACATTCAGCCCCAGAAGGCACGGCCGTCATCATCATACCGTGTGACACGCCTACATGGACTTAAGCACGTCGTAACTTAACTGGATAAATCGCGATAACAATAACATTAATTACAAGCCCATTATAACCCACCATATCCGTCTCTGTCCCCGTCGGCATCTCCCGCCCCGTAAACTCCATCCCCGTATAATACTTCACAAACCGCCCCAATAGGAATATCCATGACTGCGTCAGTTCCTTCACTCCAAATTTCCACAAGACGACCTCGGCCTTTCATAACTTCCGTTTTTTCTTTTGTAAAGCGTCCTCCATCTTTAAGTCGACCCGCCCCGTCAACCCTAGCAACTTGCGCCGCCTCATCAACAACCGTCTCCACCGCCCCCAACTCCAGCGTTAATATTTCCGTGTTATACGCATTCAACGCGACATAGATGTACACCATGGTAACCGTGATAAAAGCCGGCACAGCCAACGCCCACCACCGATCCGGGTAATACGTGATGCCCAGCCCGTGAAGGAACGGCGCCGGGAGGAACCCCCATAGTAGATAAATCCCAAAACACAACGAGCTAAATAAATACAAAACGAATCCGTAGTACTCATAAGTTGGAACACGCGGGGCAGCCCGTGGAACCGGCTCCATTTCGTCATCCGACGCGTCGGGGGTTGTCGGGCGAGACGGCCGGAGGATAATTGATGAGAAACTAGGGGATGGTGGTAACGGGGTTGGCGGCCGCCCGTAGTATGGTGGGACCATATCATTTGGAGGATGTGGTGGCCATGGAGGCGTGATTTCTTCGGCGTCTCGAGACCCGTCTGCACCTTCGTTACCATCTTCATCGCCAGAGGACGATGATGCGTCGAGCGAACTATCCGACTCCGATGATGAAACAAAGGAAAATGGGGTACGCGATGTGAGGGACCCCACAGAGGGAATCCCCGATTGAACACCTTCACCACCCGACATTCTCTCTTTCAAAAGAAACAAAAAACCAACAAAGAAAAAGCGTCAAAAAGTTGAACAACAAACGACCTCCAATTCCTCCAAACCCCATAAAGCCAACATCCAAATAACCCATGAATCTGTTGTCACCAGGGTTAGTAACCCTAGACTTCCGGTGGGCCCGAAAAAAATATCGACGGGATCGTGGATTCCGGCGGAGCCGGAGCACTGGGATTTGAGCCCAATGCGGGGGTCGAACCCGCAGCCTTGAGATTAAGAGTCTCACGCTCTACCGATTGAGCTAACCGGGCGTTGATTCGGATGTTGTTGAAAGAGAGGGCCGTATCGGCCTTCAAAACGGAGATCGTTGGGGCCCGGCCGGCCGGATTAGACGTTAAATAATACAACAACAACAACCGGCCGGCCGGAAGAGGGTCTGGGAACTTCGTAGGGTTAGGAGGCTGAGGAACTGGACGGAGGCAAGAAGCCTTTGTTTAATGGGGTCAGAATAACAACTACGTAAAGAACTGAGAGGGGAACTGGAGGACTACGGAACCGGTAGGTACCAACTGGACGTGGTTGCACAAGACCTCGGTAACCTGTACGATCAGTGAGCTACACTGTGAAACTACGTTTCTTAACTCTACTTAGACACATACAGATTCCCACGAGTTTCTTGATCTTCGTCGTTCTTAGTGATATAGCATAGTGGGCCATTGTAGTAAAGCACAAGTACACGGGGGACATGCCGAGTATATGACAGGCAATGACAACTCGAGCGTAGTAAACACACGTTCTGAAGGTGAAAGTTCAATAGTTGGCGTAGAGTAGCCAGTCAATCTTGCCTGAATCCCATATGACTGATCAATCATGGGTTAGGCTCAGTGTCCCAGGTTATCCATGGATATGGACAGCCATGGAGCATTAGACAATGCCCTACGCAAGAGGATAATAGGAAAATGCGGGCGTAGACTGGGAGGCCAGAGTCGAGGTTGTGTATTAACACGTAGATCATTGTTGGCCATAAGTTGACATATATTTGCTGCTGGAACTACATCTGGTTCATGGGACCCGGGCTATAGTCCTTTGTCACACAGTATAGATCAATGCAAACATACGGGATACATAGATCATATGTTAGGTCCATAGTATCATATATAGAGAGGGATGGTTTTCTTGTTTATGTTAATAAAATATTACGAAGAGTAGAATTCAAACTCGGTTGACACTCAATTGCCATTTTCTAAATCAGTGACGTCATACCACACCCAATTCATCATTTCCATATAAATGGGGCATTCTGTTAAAGACTCCCGCATTACTACGGTTATATCATGTAGTCATCATTTTCAGTGCAAAACGACTGTGCGGAAAGACTTGATTTCTTTGTGGGCTTTGTAACCAAAGAACGGGCGATATACAGGTATCAGCTTCTTGCCCCGTTGGGTTCTTCGTGTGCATCTGGCCTCTTTTGTCATGATAGGAGAGGACCCTCGAATACCACTGCTCCCCCTACCCGTAAGCTGATTTCCAGTGAGCAACACAGAACGTTGAGTCCGACCCATAAATAACCCAATACGTTGTCTCTTCAGTCTCGTCAAACTTTGAATTGCCATTGGTCGGGCACGACAAAGCTTACATAATGGTACACTGTCACCCCAAGGCCTATACAGAGTCCCGACCCGCCGAGCGTGTTTGATGTCGACAACTTCCAGAGTGGGAGTTGAGGTAACTAGCTCAATGGCGAGACAGAAGAAAAATTTGTTTGTCGTGAACATCGGGATTACAAAGAGGGATGCAAGCGGAATATTTGAATCGTCGCCGGTATCCATTGTTACCCGGTCACCGGGTCGAGCACGCCAGACCCGGGTTCTCATGAAGATTTGACGATCAGATTGTGTACTCAGTATTTCAGGCCACGAACCTAACAGTCTAGTGAAAAATACTCGTTTCCTAGGAGGACTCATGGAATGCAATATTTTACACTTGTACCTGTGGAATGGCTGCACCGGCATGTTCCAAAAGACAGGTCGGTACAGGTGGGCCCACGACCAGGTTGGGAACATATCATCCGCCTTGCCATAGTTCTGACTTGTCATTGGCAGCCAACATAGATACATATGGATGTCATACGTTGGAATCCCGGAAATGTGTTGGACCCCTCGTACTGCCAATAGCCCGGAGATAGCATCCACTCTATCTGCAGAAACAGACAACCGGCGCTCGGTATATGCCGAGATGATTCGACTACTCCAATGTGTTCTAGTCGAGGAACGAAAAAATGGCATTTTGTGTCTAACTGTGTTATCCGCATGACTGTATACACCCGTTGAGCCATTGATATACCACACCATCGAGGCGTCGGCACAGTACAGCCGACGGGGAGAAAGGTATTCCTCTTGCATCGTCCATCCACGTGTTCTCCATTCCGAGCTTCTGTAGAATTCAGGTGTTCTCTGAGGCCCAGAGAATTCCATCTCCAGCACACCGAGGAATCTCAGCGACCGTCCGTCGAATTCACGTGTGTAGCCAGGAATGCCGGAGTGGATGTCGTTGGTTAAAGCACACATCAGCGTTAACCATGAGTTGGTGTAGATATTCCCCATGGCATGAATCTGTGTAGCTGCGTCTACTTTGTCGTCTTGCATTATGCAATACCTATCGATCCATATATATGGAATTTCAAGACCCCGGGCTAGGCTCATGCAATCGTGGAGGGTCTTTGACATTGTATCAGAGGATAGTGAGCCAGGTTGCGTAAATATGGACATCGTCTTGTGATTCAACATGTTTGTATCCTGGGAATCCCATCTGTAGCTAACAGCGGAGTATTTGACGTGCTTGTTTCCCATCGGTACAACACAACGCTGGTGGACATCAATCAGACGGAAGGAGGAGGGGTATTCTTCGTTGAGCTTTTAGTTTTGTTCCTGTAGTAGGATGATGATATGACTTACCTCCAATTTGTTGGAAGTCCTTCTCATGGCATTCAGAAATCCGGCTATATATGCGAGGCTTCATTAACTCCAAGTGACAAAACCTTGCCTGCAAAATAACAAGTCCTGGTCCATTCTCATCGGACACGGGGAACAATCTTAAAAGGAACCTCTCATCCCCACGGAGCAAATACTTCATATCCCCTTTTTTATTCCACCGAATCCAAACAGAGATTGGAACTATATCATGACAGTCGAAAAAAAAGACATTATCCACTACTCCTACACCGACGTAGATATCGCCAAGTTCCAAAGTCTTCCCTTTTCTCTTGTATTCATTAAACAAGAACGTCAATAACATGTGTGCTATCGGGAAACATAACGAACAGTCCGGAGAACACCCAAGTTTTTTCAACCCACTACCATCAGTTCCATTGATAAGGCGGGGCAAGCGATATGTATCGTCAGGTTCAGTCGTCGTTGTCGAGGCTAACAGTTGTTGAATGTCGTCATCTTCGAATGACCAGGCTTCTTGATTATCGAAACAGTTCAATTTGATTCGTGTCCTTTTTAATAGGTTCCCAAGAAGGGCTAAACAGCTCGGGCAGTTTTGGAGGAAAGTAATGCCGATTATCATCTCAGTGCAAGATGAACACCAATGCTGATTTAGAGCCACCTTTTCAACTACACGGCGGATACATTCGGCACATGACTCCCGAGTATCGCCGTCGCGCTTGTCGTGGATAACTCCATCTGTCTGTGATAAGTGTTAGTGAAGTCGGTCATCTGGTGAAGATTGGTGTCGATATTCTTACCTCCACGGTGCCATCATGGAAGGTCAATGCCGATCGCCACCCAAACGGGCCGTTATCTGGGTTATTGAAGACTTTAAACATCCCGTCAACTTTGGCCTTGTAAATAGTTAATGAATTCAGGCTATTCAATAACGGGTCACGTCACTCTTCATCGGAGCATCAAGCTTTAGAAATCTCAGTTTGAAATTCCAAGGTGACTTATGCTAACTTTACTTCGCTGTATTATGCCAAGCTTTCAGCATTTGGCTAAATGGCCAAGGTAAGTTACGGCTATTCACGGTATATATGGATCTATTTATCTGGGTAGTCACGTTGCATCCAGCGATGCTTCCGACTGCTCAGTCACATGTCTTGTACTAGGGTTATACCCACGCGATTTGTTAATGCTCCGTGTGCTTGATGGCTACCTGAGCGGGACTACCACAGATACTTATGACACAAGACACGGGCCAAGCACGATATGTTAAACTCTGATCGGGCTGCATGGTGACACAAAGATAACAGTGTTTGTGAGTATACAAGAACTCCGGTTTCCCTGATAGGACCTGGGTTTGAAGCTGCAAGCATCTTACACTAGCAAGACAAATTTGTACGCTGCCATCTGCAAGCTTGATGCGATTGCGACGGTAGCTGACGTGTGGAGCGCATATCAAGATTGCTTTGGTTGACGTACCTTTTTATTGCTCATGTGTGGGTTGCACATATAAGATATGTAACAGATGTATTGAACCTGACCAATCGGGCGACCATTAGGGCTAAGGAATTATAGTACAGGAGTTGCAGTGTATGTAGGTAACTATGCATCCATCTATAAGAATACAAAATGTAGTCATGATAGCCATGCTAAACGCCATTGTTTGATTATCACAACCCGATACAATGGACGAAGAGTCGCCGTCGTCAGCTGTTTATGGTTTTGACATCACCAAAGACTCACTACTTGGGTATCTAATCGTAGGCTGTTGCAGTTGATGCCAAATAATCCACAGCTCTCAGCCTACATATCAGCCGAGACCCTGCAGACCAGATGTTTATAGTTTGCAAGCCCCTATTCTACTCACAAGTAGGCACGTATGTACATTGTAAAACACGCAGCGAAGAGTTCACCCTCATATTCGTTGTTGGAACGACCAAAAATAACGAAATCACAAGCTTGAAATCTTTCAGAGTGGTATGCTGATGTATCCCTAGTCGGCCATTTTCACTTGTGTGTATCCTCGAGGGAACAGTCCACCCGACAGACGGATTCGTAGAATGTCATTTCGTCGGGCTGACCAACGCGCTGGGGATCATCAATAACAATGACTGTGTCGTCGACTCTGGTATTTGTAGAATTGGTGACAGTGTGTATGCTGTTGTTCATAGCTCTAGATGTGACAGTAGAGTAGGGAGCACTTGTCTCAGAATCGGACTCAATTTCTGTAGAGACAGTCGCCGTGACAACCAGCAGGACGGCAGCCGTCGCTGAAGAAGCTACAGCAACGGAACTGCATGAAGTCATATTCACAACAGGAGGTTGGTTCATAGCCACGACAACAAAATCGGATCCAGTAAACGGAACGCGGGGGGACATTATGACAGAGTTGAAAAAGCAATGTGGGAAATAGGTGATATCTGCCGTACAAGACAAGGTGTACATTGTACGTCGGACAATAAAATAGAAGAGGGATAGTAAAGGAAGATGGAGTAATCAGAATAGTTTAAGAAGTTTCAACAATCTAAATGGACAGCAAAGTTCTATTTATAATTGTCTATTTCACTACAAAGGGCCTACAACATGAACACACTTGCAAGCGAAAGCATCAGACGATGGAGACTGGCTGTAAAATTACCAAAAATGGATTAATAGCCTTGACAGTAGTACATCGTCAACCACGCTAACCAAAAACGGCTGACACAATGTTGCCACCAGTTCTACAAGAGGACTCGATTTAAAGCTTGTAATTGAGGGACAGCTCATCTCCATAGAAGACAAGCGGCATTTCTGTCGAGTGCATGAAGTTAATGGATAGATCGTTGCAGGCTCCTGGCAGAAACATTGGAGTATTGCGATGGGTAGATCTGGCGTAATAACAGCAAAAATACGCGTTGCGATACATAAAATGTAATCAAAGCGGGAAGACTGGCATCTCAGTTTGGGAGCCCCTAGACCCTTAGCTTCCAGACGACAGTATGACGGGTAAATAGCGGATACGTTTCGGTCAGGTAGCGGGTAGTACGGCGTAGCGCCGCCGGAGGATGACATCGAGGCATAAAGCTGTCGGGGTTGAGATCGGTAGATGTTTCACCTATGTAGGACGTTGTAAAGGGAATGAATTAGTCCATAGTTGATGAAAATGCGGGACAACGACAACATGACTGAAGATAACGCCTGCTAAAGTGAGGTGAAATGCTGGCGGTGTTTGAATGGCTCGATTGTCAAGAGTTAATGTTGACATGTATCGGTAATTCCATGGGTCCTCGCATCTCGTGTATTCTAACTGGCGTGGATAACAATTAACTTGCACCTTTACCTGTTTCTCACAATGACGTCAATCACGAAATGTCTTATCGATAACGTTGAGATATCATGTAGCCCCCTGATGTTCGTTATCGATAAAGTAGCATATTCGTGTAAAGTCTATTGTGTTAGTCCACCAGAGGCTATAATGCGAAGACTAACTATAGACCGGCGAGCAGCTGTCTAGTTACCAAGGAAAGTGAGAAAGTCATTCTGGCAACCGATTCAGTGGCGTGCGTCCAGTCCGCCAAAAATAATTCTCAGGTCCCTAGTTCAGGATTAGACAGTCTGAAGAAGACATCCAGGCACGGAACCCCAAGATCTCAACACAGTCGTTAGGGTTCGCACAATAGGAAGCAGGTTTCATTGGCATAAAACATTCGGGGCAATTGGGACTGTATGAAATTTGTAAGTTGGGCAGAAAATATGCAAGCTTGCGTTTTAGGATGAAATGTGTGGCGGAGTCGCTTTTAATGTAGTCCGATAAGACTGATTGGCTGTATGTGCTGGTTATCAATTTGCCTTTTCCCTAGAAATCATGCATCATCGGTTGAAGTGTGAACAATTGCCTAATGGACTTGAAATCGAGTTGACTGTGGATGATTTACATTTGACAGCACTTTGGAACTTCCCCATTGACTACTTCTAGAATTGTACGAGTCCTTCTCTCGTCTGGACTAAGCAGACATGTTTGAGATGGTATTCAGGAACTACGACGTAACAGACACTTACCGGGCATTGTGCATTACCGGGCATTGTGCATTACCGGCACCCAACAAATAGGTCATTAGGCGATAGGGTTTCTAAAACATCATACTTGAAGATTGTGCTAACCACAATTGCAGCTCTCTGAAACTGTTCATAACAAGAATGAGGGCGACGAGAGGGAGTCATGCGCGGAATATAATCGTCGAGTGGTAAACAAAGCCGTGATAAATCAAAATTGGTGTGCGTCATGCACTCAATTCGTCATCAGTGGGATGGTTGTAAAAGACTGTGATGAGTGCTGGGATGATCTTTTGACGAAGGATAACGACGGCTACACAACCCCGCATGCCCTGCACAATCCAGACTGGGTATCATTCCAAGGAGAAGAGATGCAAAAATTGAAGGAAGCTACAATGACATCTCCCCAACTCGGAATCTGTCAGTTGCACGGAAAAGATGACAGCATCAACACTGCCGGGATGAGAAATCTTGGCCTTTCTCTCCATTGCCCAATCTGTTTGGCTTTAGCAAAAGGTATATTGAGTCTCGAAGATGTCGAGGGGAAAGTAAGAATTCAGAAAATTAATATGAGGTGGCAAGTTCTGAAGGACTTATGGAGTCACGGTGGTCTCAAAACCTTACAATTTGGGCTTCATGTTGAATGGGACAAAGTGAGAATGGACGGCGGAAAACACGCGGAACAAAAATGAATTGTCGGCAACATATTTCAAGTCATTGAAGGTAATGGACCAACCCTGGCTCTGTACCAACCGAATCGATTCAAACCAGCTCTCCTGAAACAACACATACAAATGCAGCTGAAGGTATACCCTGAGGAGAATCTTCAGCCAACAGCAGGTATGTGGAAATTCGAATATGGAAAAAGTGAAAGCTAATAAGACGCTCTAGAATACCCGCCATCTTTTCGTCTTATTGACGTAAACGAAAAGTGTGTTGTGAATATCGGCAACACTCATGTCCGGTATTCGGCAATCAGTTACAGATGGGATTCTGACGACATAAACATGCTCACTACGAAATCCGAGTTACATTTTGCCCGCCCTGGCTCTTTGTCTTTGGAGACAATATCTCAAACACTCTATGACTGCATGATGATAGCCCAGCACCTTGACATTCCGTACATTTGGATTGATCGATATTGCATCATGCAGGGCGACAAAATAGAAAAGGCAGAACAGATCCATGTCATGGGTGATATTTACGCCAACTCATATTTGACTATGATATGTGCTCTCTCAGAGGACATGCACTCTGGAATCCCTGGTTACACCCGAGACTTCTAAGGGCCTCAGGGATGGTTTGAGGAGTATCGTTGTGCTGGAACTTCAGAAAACATGTCAGTCTGCACTTCAACAAGACCAGAGTGGGAAACACGGGGGTAGACAATGTAAGAAGAACATATTTCACCTCGTCGACTCTACCTTATGGGTTGCAACATTTTCTGGTATATCAACTGTCCAATGGTTGAATATGGCATCGCCGATTTCCACTTGCAGCCAGAGTCGCGAACTGATTGTATGAAGGCAAAGCTAACATCGGTGTATAACTTGATTGAGAAATATTCTAAATGTAAACTCAGTGTGCCTACTGACAGAGTTCACGCAATTTCCGGCCTTTTAAAGACTAGAGGCATCGAACATCATTTTGGTATACTCACTCGTAACATGAACATTGGACTCTGTTGGATGGCAAGGAAGAGAAAAGGCGACCCCATCCATGAATTTCCTAGTTGGTCCTGGGCTCATAGATTTCCAGAGATAGATTGGTGGATCGGTTCACGTAGATTTTTCAACACTAGGTGCGCGATATTCCACGCTCTCACTCCCCCACGAAAGCGAATCTTCTTGGCACGACAACCAGGCTCGTCCATGGCCATCTTAAATGAATTGTCAGATAGACAAATTCTCATTGGCGCCCGAACTAGACGGTTCCGATCCGGAGACGGCTTTCGTCGGGATTTTGACCATCAAGCCTCGACCCCCCCGTCACCGTCTTTGTTTATTTCCATGTATTATTACAAGGATTTCATATTGTGTCTTGCAATTGAACCTTTCACGCCCCTAGACATTGTCGACGGCGGTAACATCATTCACGCCAGACGTGTTGGATGTTCTTTCACGCCAGCAGTGTGTAAATTCCCACTGGCCTCGCTTGCTAAGTTACGTCCATTGGCTATCCAAACTTTGACAACGCTGAAGAGGCAACGCCTCCGATTTCATTCACTAGAACAGATGTCTTTAGTCAAGTTGGGTTTGGGCCAAACATGTCAACGGCCGATGCCATGTTTGCCACAGTCTTGGTCTCCTTCCCGTAGCTGCTCTATTGATCCGGGACAGCCCGTAACTGAATTGTCAATTTCAAGCTTTCCCAAATCTACAGGACTATTTAAGCGGAAGAGATCTGAAAGTGCCGAGGCTCCAGGGCTAAAGCGCAAACGCAGAGCGGTGATGGGCCGCAACAATGTCGGTCTTACTAACAAACCACAGCAAATCCGTAAATTTAGGGGCCAGAACAAACTCAACCCTGTTCTACGGCCGTTTTTCGGGCAAAACCCGTTTAAAGATCACCCCGCATCATATCAAACTTTTATCCTGCATTGATGTCAGCCCAAATGAGCTAGCGGTTTAGGGATAGTCGGACCTAGTATGCCGCGGGGCCTCCGGGTCGACGTTGTGACCATTAGCCTGATCCCACAAGGTAGTTTCAAGGGCGATAGGACGAGAAGCCTCTTCGCTAACTTCACAAAGACGGTAGCCACCGGACATTTTAGACGCTTCTTCTTCCATATGGTCCTTGTGTTGTAAGAACAGGATGTCGCCATGATTCATAACGTCATGGCATCCGGCAAAGTCCGTAGGGAGTAGTTGAGATGAATTAGCTCGTGGGGCGATACTCCTCGCAGAGTGGCGGGGCAGTTGGCCGCCAGAGACTCTCTGGGCTGAAAATCCCTCTGGAGAGCCTACCCCTGAGACAGTGGCGGCTGGAAACATGATAGTAGAAAGGGTGGCCTCATCATTGGACGAAGGCTCGGAAGCGTCCATCAAGGCGGTGTTGCCGAAGAAAGATGTCACGTTGGTGACCGCAGGACCAAATGAATCAGTAGCATATT
>JMSH01000210.1:0-14523 GCA_000712465.1 Huntiella moniliformis | reverse complement strand
ACACCAACGCTGATTGTGAGCCACCATCTGGATCATTCGGCGATTATATTCTGAGCACGTTTCTCTTTCGTCACCTGCAAGCCGACTATGAACAAGTTCATTTCGTGGCTAAAGATGTCAGCTCATTGCCGTCGTCACTATGTTCGGTAACTTCGATCTATTAACAGTCTTACCTCTTCAGGGTCCTCCCAGAAAAACGTAGTCACACTACGCCACCCACGAAGATACAGATAACCTATTTTAAACATATTCACTCAGCTTCAATCAAGAACAAACCAAGGATTTTCCAGACGTCATGGGTTTAGAAAGTTGCTCAACATCATCAAGTGCACAGAATCTTTTATCGGCTGTATTTCTGGCAACTTAGGCAAATATGGCTTTGGCATACTTTTAGACAAACGGCAATTCCCCATGGATTAGCCTATGCATAAGCCAATAGAATTGATTTGAACAACTATCTGTCATGTGACAACAACCTAAAATTGAGGCGCATTCAAGACTATAGTATCCGCCGCTGCTGATACAATACGCATGTGAATAAAAACAAGAGTTGTTGTACTGACCCATATGAAGCATTAAACGCCTGGTCTAGCGCATTTGCTAGACTAGCGCGTGGGCGTGAGGTTAGGGACCAGATTTGTGGGGAGTGAGGTGGAACAGTGCGAGTTCCTTGGTCCAGCACAGTGAAAGGGACCTTGAGTATGAGTCTGGTTTGAGTCAACAAACTCACTGGTATCCGTATGTATCAACACAAATTCATAAATACCCAGATATCTCGTTCACTTTGGGTACGGTCACTATTACTCGGTAGTGTGGTAGTCATGGGATCCAGGTCCTCTGATAAGCCTACGACTCGTTCACGTTCCTGAATATCCCGGGAGGTCATCATCTCCGACATGCTCCGGTCCGTCCGGGGCGCCGGCTATGTGCTAGGCTTCGGTGGGCTCTTGTATCTTAGGGTTATTACGGTTCGGGGCATATTCCGGATATGCCCCGGCATCCGATGTCCTCGAGTGCACCCCACTATCAGCCGTAAAATCCTCGACGGGCTTCGGTATGCCCGGACCCAGACTCGGCTCCCCCAAATCGGGCAACCTTTTCACGATCTCCCGCTTTTGTCACAAAATCTCGGCGCCATTTCCCATGGCACAATGTCTCCAAGGTAGTCACCTGTTTAACTTTCATAAAATATGATGTGTCAATATCAACATGGTACATTTCCTTGAGCCAGGCATGTTCGGTTGAGGTCCAGCAATTACGCGGGCTCCTAGTCCGTCAGAATCTGGGCGCAAAAATGGTATTGTCGACTAGTAGCGTGTTCATTCCACTCTATGTAACTAGCGCCTTCAGTCAGTATTTTAGTTCGGACGAGATAACATCTGCTGTTCGATTTTGCAAGCTCTAGACTAGATTTAACCAGTGCAGATTCGGTCTCTATCATCTGCCACAGTTTCGTGGTGGAAGAGAGAGATGTCACCATGTTGGCGTTCACAGCGGGAACACAGTTCATGATGTCGGCGATGACTAGGTAGAATGAAGGAAATATTTTCTCCTAACCATTGAATACATTTACACCAATCTTTGACACCAGAATAATTTCATGTTAGCGCGAGGGTTGCTAAGTTGAAGCTGTTTTCCACTTTACCTTTGCCTTCCAACTCTTTCCAAGAAATCCAGTACCCACAAAGGAAAGACCACCAGCTCGCCGCCAACTGCATGATCTGGAATCACCATTTTTTGACATGACTGGTAATGTGAGCAGCCCGTAAATGGCTGTATCTATTGATTTCATACCAAAAGTGTCTTCATAGAGTATGATGCACAAGGTTTTGTCTGGTAGACGATAGCAGAGAACACGCCCTTTAGACTTCAACGTCAACGACATGAACGTGACGCCGCGTATACTACCATCCAGCCAACAAAGCTGCGTTGATAACCGAAGCCTTGTATTTTGAGACGTTTTCACAGCGTCTTACATGAATTCTTTCAAAACAGCAAGGAACCACATGCTTAACACTCAAAAGACCACGCATTAGACAATGGCTCAGTATCTCCCGTGGCCGGATATTGGTCTGTGGCACAACAGAGATATGTGCCTCTTGAAATCAGCAAAGTCCGTCTTGGATACCAACCACGCAGTCTTTGTCGACGAGGAATGCGTTGTATATATGTTAACATGCAGACAGAGGTATTGAGTGTGATGACGTTGGATTCGGTTTTATCTATTTAGGAACTAGGCTATCCAACCGACTGTGTCGGAGCAAGCACCCTAGGCCGCGCAGGATAGTCTGGAGATATAATCTATCTCTCTCTCTCTCCCTTCCCTTCCGTAGATAACTTACTAGATACTTAACAAGTCAATACTACAGTCCACAGTCAGCACTCACAACACTCTAACATCTATACCATCACTCGTGAAGGTTTGCAATACACTGGCTAGACTCTCTTCGTTTGCCAAGAACCTTCGTTTTCATCATCTTCATCATAATTGGCCGAGATCTTAGACATCACTTTGGTCGTGTCTTCTTATATGTTGGGGAATCACATGTGGCACCCTGCTAAACGGTTGGGGGCATGCTGCTACCACTGCGCCAAAAAGATGGATCTTTTGGTCTTTGTCAATAGGCACTCTGATATCAGCGACTATAAGGAAGTAGCTTCAGGTGCTCAACCTCAATCCTGACTACCATTAACCCTAACAGGACCGTCAGACAGGGTACAATCTAACACACCCTCCTGGATGATTCTATCAGGACGGGATCAAGGCTGAAGAAACTCGGATTTCCAAAAATACAGAAATGCCTTCTCTCGGAACATCTCTCATACTTAGTTTTGTTGGCACGAGTATGATAGTGAATTCTTTTGCAGTCAGGCTCGAAATGACATACACATTACAAGTCAATAGGCCTTCAAATCCCTAACAAATCTTGAAACTATCCTAGACTTTCACGTGGAAAGTTGCCTCGGGCAGTACGTCTTCGTTGACCACAGTAAGCGCCATGGTTCACGAGGTAGAAACCCTGCTCTATTAAACATCATTACAGTCAATTCAATTCAACTGACACGTGACCTGATTCAACTAAAGTCCTGTGCACCTGTATGACTTGATCTCTGGTCGTCTTATGTTCTCAACCATCCGTTGAACATTGTCTAATATCTGCAACTGTCCATCACTCAGGCCAAACACATTGTCTTTGATCAAATTCTTCGCAATGGCACTCAACTTCCCTGAGCTCGAGAGAATTGCTCCGGCTCCTGTGAGCCTTATCTTGTGGCACCAGTACAGCCCGAATGACACCATGCTAAACTGCTCTGATCACGGCGCGGGAGTTGTCTTCCTTTTATCAGAGCCATGGCCAATTTAGTTCAAACTCAAGGGAAATGCGCCATATTCGTCAGTCCAACAAGATCGAAGGGCAATACTGCTCAAGTCTTGGGGCCATTGGCATTATGGTCGGCCAGAGATTGCGTTCTCCAAGTATGAACAGTCCCCCCGGAGACGTTGCGCATCATGAGTCGCTATGAAGATCCTGAAGGCAGAAGTGTGCGAACCACCGACTGTAGGGCGACTATTCTACAAACATAAAAGCATTCGTGACAGCTGCATTTGCGGACAAAAAGTGGATGCTTAAAATGTATATTGGATGTTTTCTACTGAGCCTCAAGTTATTCGCCGACTTGAAGATGGAGCAAGAGATCAAAGAAGAGCAAGCTAATGCTCTTCAGTTCAGAAGCTCCCCTGACTAGTCAGTTGAGCTTGAAGGAAGCTTGGAAATGTCTGGTTAATAGCAACATGAGTACAATAGTTTTAGTCTACTCGAAGTATGCTTTCAACCTGGGGTATTTGAAATAAGCAGAACTTTCAATGCTTGTACAGTTTGATGATTGGGGTACAGAAATGACGCTGACAACTATACCAAGGATGTAGTGGCATCACCCATCAGATATCTCTCTCGAATGGTAAGCTCAGTTTCAGAGGAGGGCGGCAGGGAAGACACCTACTAGTATCCAATCCCTTAATGTGATTTATAGTCATCACGACATGAACCTACACTAACCAGTGCGGTTGTCGGGTGTTCCGTTCGATGGGGTGAATGTTATCGCCCAATCACTCCTGATCTTGTCCGGCAGAGTACGTCGAAACATTGGTGTCAATCTCAATCCACATTGGTACTTGTACCATGTGTTCCTTGAGTCTGCACCGTAGTCGTCTATGTTTGTTTCACTGCTGCCCGAACAACCTATAGCCGTCCAAGTGAATGTATCTACAATCCAATTGAGGTCAAAGTTTCTCTGGCGCAGATTCCCGGATTCTCCAGCTGACCTTCTTTCACGACCACTGCCATAGAACTCCACATGAGGGACTCAAACTAGATGAGGGGCACCTCCCTCTCACTCCCCTGAAAAGGGATGACGTACGACAAATATGTCAGGATCGACAATGCTATGTCGGTCTTAATTGTTACTATCGAAACAGCAAACGAGACTGGGCTCACTGGCAAAGCAAGTTCGGGATGCTATGAAAAGTTTCAGTGGTGGTTACAAGACCTTTGTTCAGGAAACCTGAATGCACTCTGACTGTAACTGTAACGTTCGTCGCTGCAGTCAGATAACCCTATGGAACTATACCCCTACACGTGACATTTCCGATCCTTGCATGACCGTGAACTCAAGCTCCTATCTACCACCATATCCAATGCATCACGATAATACAAGAATGGGTGTCAGTCCAGAGACGAAATGACATGCGTCAACAGTGTTTGTGCATGGTTTTGATAAGAGGCAAGAGGCAGAATTCTTCAACAGTGTAAAATCTCAGTGTCCCATAATCTATTTACAGGAGTGAAATTGTAAATTTCCGAAATAGGTAATAGACCTACGCAAGACTTTGTAGGTTACTGCCAAAATGGTTCATGTCGTTATCAACACCTGGATAGACATGGTCCACAGAAAGTTTCCACTGAAATCTGCATTCTTACTCTTGTCTCTTTTTTAATCTTTACCCCGCCTTGGAAATTTGTCAACACGCATTGTCCGAATCAATCTTTCATCTTCAGTTTTGCTACAAACATCACCTTGTTTAAAATGGCTTCTATTCGTCACATTCTTGCTAAGCCTTTTGTCCTTTGTATCGAGAGTTCCCTCGAGGTGCGAGTAAGTATATCATGCCCTTGCATTTCCATGCTAGCTTCTGACAATTAATCTTTTTGTAGGCACGTCGACGGGTTGCAAAAGGCAACTACACCACAGAGATCGAAAAAAAGCATCAAGGCACATGTGGGGTACCGCAAACGCCCAATAACGAGTCGTTTGGTAGCGGTGCCACTATGGTGCACAATGAAGATTCCACGGATGCGATTGCAGCTTCCGGGGAGATCGTGTATTGCATGGAGACCGACGCCGCAACATGCTCTACTTATCCCGCGAGCTCAAGCACCAGATTTCAAGAGCTCACCGATGCGCCGGAGTGGGCACCCGTGAGATGGCTCCTAAGCCCTCCGACCTATGATGGAACCCCCTACATCCCACCTACCTCGGATGAATTTGCGGATTTCATCAGAGAAGCAAACTGGGCATATCAGCGTTACTTGATGAATCGAGAGTGGGAATTGTTGGATAGATTTGGGTTTGCATGTGTCCAACCGACGTCGGAGGATCAGAAATGGCGCCCAGATAAGGCATACTGCGAAGTTGGGCCCTGGGATTCTCTTTCTGAGAGGAATTATTGGTATTGAGGGACTATTGGGATGCTGGCCAACATGTTGCCAATGGAGAAATTACAGTTGGTTTATTTCTCAAGTCAGCGAATGTTGCCTTGGTTTCTTTGAGGATGGAATTGTGTGGGATTTATGCAGTCGTCGAATAAACGTTTAAATGTTCAGAACAATGGAGTATGGATACATGGACGAGATTGAACCAACTGTCTATATGGCACAATGCAAGCACATACTTACTGACCGTTCATCTAGTAATCACAACGGTGGCCACATAATGACTAGCCCTGGCCCCTAGACAGATATCTTCTATGATGCAGCTAAATCCTCCTATGAATGACTCTCCCGCCAATGTAGCCCCTCGACCTGCTATCTGACTCCAGATCGATACCCTTAATACACGAGGAATAGTGGAAATACTATCCAACAAGCGCCTACCCACACGATTTCGAGTTCGTGGCTAAGGGAGACCAAAAGCCAATGATGCCTAGCTCATTTCTTAGTTGTCTCTGAATAGAGTACCACCATAGTTGGTAGTGATCTTGGTGGGTCTTCGCATAGATTACGCCAATAGCTTGTTATTTAACCGGTCGCGTGGAGAATGCTCGCAACAGGATCATTGTGCTATGTAAGCGACGCCAGTGAGGATTGAAGATCCAGGTAATGATGCAAAGGGGCATCTTGGTCCAGCTCGTGAAATGAGTCCGGATTGGCAAGGCTCCCCCGCTAAGTCCAAGTACGACCAGAACGTCTTGATCTTTGGAGATTACGCCTACATGGTGTTTTAACGGGGTCGCAATGACTAGTTTAGAAATTCATGGGGCCAATGATAGAAAGGCTGCTAGTTGAGGTGATTGTCAAGTCCTGAGATGGGCAAGGCAATGTGCTAGCCAACCAACCTCAAACGGTGTAATTCGAGGAGTCTTCGTGGTAAATACATTACATTTCTCTTTGAGGGGGAGTAACCAATTTATCTCAAAGTGATATTCAGAGTGCAAAAATCCGGCTTAGTAACTCATGTTAAGCTGAGAGTGGAGCTTATGCTGTGTATACCGTTACAATTTGGTTACACCCTGTTATCCAGCCGGATTACTAAACGCCGAGCATCGAACAATAGTCCAACAGTTGTCCCTAGAGCATGAGAACGTGGCCATATACAAACTACTCAGAGGCGTGAATGTTGGAAGCGTGACATCTGTTGGCATGCTCGGAAATCCGTCCACTCCTGTCACGAAACGGAAAAGAAATTCATATTGCTACTAGGGGACTGACATGTTTTGCCACGAAAAGACTTTAATCAGACAGAATTACAAGAGAAAAGCGGTGACAGGAGCCAGGTATACATTATAGGAATGACAGAAACAATTTGTAAACAACTGACAATATTGCGGCAAGCTCGTTGTTCGTTACGCTTACCTTTAAAGGGTGCAACAAAGAATCCCAATTTTCTGTTGCAAAGTTCACTAAGAGCTATGTTCCAAATGCTTAGACACCTGCCGCATATCGGTGTACTTATGCAATCAACTCTTCTCAATTTAGGAAGGCCGGTATGGTAAAGTATTGGGAGATTTGTTAAATGAACGCTTCACGCTTTACCCGTCTTCGCATATAATCAATATCACCAGACAAGTCTCTGCTAAAGCTATAGTTTTGTGGTCAATTTTTCAGGACATGCGCCTAGGACAAAATAGAACCAGTCACGCCACGATTATGGTACATGATTGCTTTCAAAAAGGTCCTTGGAACACTAAAAAATGCAGAATGTCGTCGCCATTGTCGATTTGGCATTGCACACAAAGAACACAGCAAACATTAGTAGTTTTTACATTTTCTGGGAATACAAGATTGACAAAGCCTTCTGCGCCTCAGCAGACTGGGGTTTGTTCCGTGGAATACACCGGCAGTACATACCCGGAAGCTTTGCAATGGCTCCGCTTGCATGCCAAAGGTCGTAACATTTCGAACAAGAGTAGACTGCCAACATTGCTGTCCGCTGACTGCTAGTTACCAGCCTACAGTGCGTTGAAAGACAATCCCCACTTGAGGGCGATACTCAACTACTTTGCTTGTCACAACTATTGACAAGTGCTCACACTTCGTATTCTACAGTTGATCTTAGGCTTCACAGATCTACTCCAACCATCATCACGCGGATATTCATCATCGGGTCTGAACAGCTTTCAATCCAAAGTCTGGGTGCCTTTCCAGGGCTTTGATCCTTATCATGGCCCGGTCACGACGAGTAAGTCCACGGTTAGGTTAGTCTCAATGATCTAAGCTTTTACTAACCTTGCATACCATAGAAATCCAGCTCTTTTTGCAGAAGGGCTTCTTTTCACCGGCGTAAAGTGATTATACAGTCGGTTACAATAACCAAGCGCGTTATCATTCGAAGCTGCATTGAACAAGACTATAAAAGCACCACATTGTCGCCATCAACTGAACCCAACGACTACAACAATATCACCGACACCAGCTCAAGTAGTGATAGTGGATGTTACGAGTCGTCATCCCATTCAACTCATCATTGGAATCACGCCGATACGTCGTACACTGAACCGAACAGGCGACTTGATGGAGGTGTTCGACGTAGACTATATGAGCAGAAATATGCCAGACCTCGAAAATGGGAATTCCATGCGTTTATTATGTTGTCAGCTGAATGCTACGCTCAACATAGACACTGGTACAAGGAGGCTAAAGTCCGAGATTATCTTAGACATCTTTACTGAATTGATGGCCTTTTGAATTTGCAATATACTTATTTTAGTTGCTAGCCGTCCGTTCTTTTGTAGACCATTGTGTTGCGATTTTATTCGGGTAAGCCTTATGACAATACCTTTAAAATGTCAGCAAAAGCTCAAAGCTGACGCCATTTCTGGAAATCGATTCTCTGCTTAAACCACACGAGTAATGGGTTCATGAAAGGGGATATATGTGCCTACACCAGCGACCCGTGCAATATTCTTGTCCAGACGAACTTGGTACCTAGGATACGATCAAAGGATAACCAACTTCTAGCTTGCTACGTGAAGGCCTTCATTGCGGACACTCAGGCCCTAAGAGACTACGTCCTCATTTATCGTTGTGTTCTTTCTGTAAACATGACTTCCGGCGCTACGGCTTCACGATAACGTTTGCATCACGGATAGCCAGCCAACCTTGGACATAGCACCGCACAAACTTTAAGATAGTTGCCTGGGAGCCTTTGATATAGAGGTGGTTTGAAACATTCGAGTGTGTCGATCAATGCATACTACATGTATGCTGTTATTTCGAAACGCATGAAGAAAGAGAACATTGCCGGCCAATGTTCCCAGTCGTCGGGCCTCACGATTTTGGTCGCATTATTCATCCTCGGCCCATGAAAGGGTTAGGGTTTCAAATGTAAGTGAAAGAAACATGGACTCCCATGTCAAAATTCTCACCGATAACAAAGTCATTGTGATCCACCCTTGACCGAGGGTCCGTGCCGCCTATATGAGGGGTTATCCTATAATTGTTTTGAGTGACGTCATTTCGTTAAACGTCCACTATACAAGGACGAGTGTCAATATGTTCGAGGCGATTCACTGTCAACGCGAAGGCGAAGAAGACAATGAGACCGAGGTGTGGTTTGAAGGAGATTACAGATATGTTAGGTTGGCCTTCAACAATGAAAACAATGATGTAAGAACCCAGTTGACATCAACAGCTTGAAAATATTGGTCTCGACACGCTAACTAACTTTATAGGCACCGCGTGACGTTGTTCACAGCCGAAACGATGAAGATACCAAACCAACTTGCGCTGAATAAAATAGCAGCGTTGTTGAGAAGCTAGTTGAGGAGGAAAGCTGGTGTAATTCCTGTGCCGGCATGATTATAAACAATATGTTGGTGAAGGGATGCAGTAGTTGTGCATCAGCTGTATTGGACCAGGCTAAAGATGTAACTCACTACAGCTTAATGCATCCAAACAACAGCCATGGCAACTTGCTCGAGTCCCAGACGGATAACGAACCGATATGGTGGTCATTAGACGATGCAGACATCCAGTCATTGCAGGTGTACAACTCATCATTCGGCATCAACGGCATATTTCCCTGGCCGATTCCCAATGACACCGGTGATGGTACAGCACAACGAAAGCTGGGACTTTCTTCTGACTGCCCAATATGCTTTGGCTTAGCAAGATCTATTGTGGCTGTTATTGCAGAACAAATTGAGGCTGGTGAGAGAGTTTCCATCAAATCCATAAGGTTCACTAGGGACTTGAAAATCCCAATTCTTCTCCAGGGCACGGTTGACAGCTTCCCTGTTAAAGCCATAATGGAGTGGTACAAAGAGAGTGGGGGTCTCTATGGGAGCTTCGTGCTATTCAAGTTGAGACTCAGTAAGGACCATCAAAGGCCGTCTCTCCAGTACTATGAGACTACTCGATTCAATCCGCGGTTTTTGAAGGCACAGCTATCAAAGCGGTTTAATAAATACTACCAAATGCCAATGGCGCCTGTAGTAGATGTTGATCCAGGTAAGAAACATTTGTCTCAGACACACAGAAGAAGCTAACTCTCCCCTTCAGGATTTCCACAGTCATTCCGCTTAGTCGACGTACACCAGCGATGTATCGTTGACATAGGAAATGACTTTGTGCGATACTCTGCCATCAGCTACAGATGGGATCCTACCGACAGCAGCATGCTTACGACCACAACCGAGTCCCAATTCCGACAGCCAGGATCATTGTCGCTTGCAACAATGTCGAAGACTCTCTATGACTGTTTAATGCTAGCTAGAGATCTGGATATTCCGTATCTGTGGATTGATAGATATTGCATTTTGCAAGACAGTAATGCGGATAAGGCGCAACAAATCCATGCCATGGCGGATATTTACACCAGATCATTCTTGACCATATATTGTGCGCTTACAAAAGATCTGCACCTTGGTCTACCGGGGTATAGCCAGAACTTTTGCCGCCAAACAACGATATCTAGCCCCAATCGTATTCAAGGTCCAGCTGACATGTGGGTCGACTGGTTTGGCCACTTGGCGCCCGAGTGGAAAACACGTGGCTGGACAATGCAGGAAGAACATTTGTCTGCTCGCCGGCTTTACATGACAGATGAGACGGTAATTTACCATGTAAACTGTCCAACGGTCGCTTACCACCATGCAGCGTGTGAAATCGCGGTAGATAACTTTGCACGATGCTGCCCAAACACTACACTGGCTTTGAGCTATATTCTATGGATGTATTGCGTGCGACGATTAACGCAATCGGAAGACCGGATAAATGCTATCGCTGGACTGCTACAAGCTCATGGGGTTGAACACGTGTTTGGTGTTGCCACACGAAACATGGCATATTACTTGTGCTGGACTGTTATCTCTGCCGCCAAGGTAGAATATATAGACCACCGGTTTCCGACTTGGTCCTGGGCACATACATTCGTTTCGTCAAGATGGCCTCGGGTTCACATACCTGAATACCAAAAAAGATGTCTACTGCTGCACCCGAAGACACCACCTATCAAGAGGCTACGAATGTTGCAACGAATGAAATTACCATCGGGATTTGCCGATCATCTTGGAGAAGGAAATATAGTCGTACACGCCAGGATCAGACCTCTTCTACAAACCGATTCTGTCACGCTTGACGTCAGAAATGAAGGGATTGATTGCAGCAAGGGATTTCTAGTCGAAATCTACTGTGCCGTTTCGTCAAGCATGGGAAGCTTTAGAGGGGCTCTTGTGGTGCTGCCGTTCACCCCCACCACCAACTACGTTCAAAAGAACATCATACATGCTAAACGTGTTGGGGTACTTCATGACAGAAATATAGGCCATGAACTGCCACTAGCATTACTCCGACTCGCTCGTCTCTGTCATGTATCGTCGAAGACATGGAGGCGCGTACAAACCTTCCGGCTGATCCTTACGCTTGCGAACAAAACAAAACGTCTTGCAATGCTACACAATGGAAAGACGGGACGAGGAAAGGAAATGAATAGATCTATCCGAAAACCCTCATGGGGGAAGGCTATGATCGTAAAACATAAACAAGAGAAGTGCCATATCTTTGGCGGCGGGGACAGGAAGACACGTAACCCCCAAGGAACCCCAACGAGCGAAATATCAGACAATCAAAGGTATAAACGCAGGAATCTCGTTCTGTATTGAGAGAGACAAATGTTTCTGCGATATACCAAGTTATACTGGAAATGGAGAAGACGCGGACGTAGAATGCAACACTCAGATAAGATGGCATTGTGAGCTGGGCGAAGGTGAAAGATATGCGGAATATTAAGGGATTGGGGTGTGACCTAGGAGTCCATGTCGCGTTCTTGAGAGGCCGGAGATACATGTGTCAATTCTTCATAAAAGGGCTCCAATTAGCATGCAATTACTACGTATAATCATGTACCAGGCTCGGCAGGCGTTGCGTGCTCTCATGTATTGAACTGGAACCTTCGAATGAAACCCTGCTATTGATAATAGGTATGCCACATGAGCTATTGGCTATGTGATCCTGTCTAATGATAGCGGTCTATTTTCCGATCCATGACGGCTGTTCTCTTCGTTTTCATCCATTACGCTCATGCCGGTGTCCGCGTTTGGACAGGCTAACATCCAGTTCATATTAACTCCACCAATATACTCTAATCCGAAGCTAAGAAACCACCAGCCGAATTCTTCCAACCCTCAACGCTCACCGCACCGTGTTGACGCAACGACAAAGCCTTCGCCTTGCGTAAAATGCCATACTTAAGCTCCGTGAAACCTTGCCTCTGGAAATACACCAGAGGACATAATATCGGCACCAAATCCACCTCATCGTGTGGAAGCCTGTCTACCTGATAAATGCCAACAAAACCGGTGGATGTCATTTCTCCTGGAATAGGTCTTTTAGAGACAAGGTTGTCATGCTCATCTCTGGAGCGAGTTTCTTCCTAATCGGCTGTAACCTTGGATATTCAAGTGGCACATGCAAGACAGTCTCTTCGTCCCCTCTGCACATCCTGTAGATTGGATCATGCAGTTTCTTCGCGTTACTCAAGGAAAGTAGACAACAGTTCTTTCCTAATTGCAACCCAAAGTAAGCGAAAATAAGACCACTGACATCGTTTGACACGTTACCCCTGGGTTATCAATTTTGGGCGAGGTCACATACACATGTACTGGACGTGGGGGATAAGAGAGCAATGCGATAATGACAAGAAACATGTTGATTGATTGGGAGCAGAGAAGGAAAACCTAATGAGGGAATTCCTATGAGGCTAATGATTATGTACATACTGGCAGGCGAGCCATATGTTGAGGAGGGTTGACCACAGAAGAGGTTAGATAATGGGGAAGGGGCCAAGACGTGTGTATTAGATGTGGGTTGTTAACTATCTATTCAGAATCAGACTTATCAAGGGTGGGGCTGTTGACGATTGTGCAACGCCTATGTGACTATGACAAGCTATCCTCCGTTAAACCATGTCCTCATATTGGGTCAAGTTACCTACACCCCTGTCCATAGCATAACACCACATGTATGCAGATACCGGAGGTTAAGCCTGCATAATTGATGGACCTCAACCGAACATGCCTGGCTCAAGGAAATGTACAATGTTGATATTCAAACATCGTATTTTATGAAAGTTAAACAGGTGACTACCTTGGAGATATTGTGCCATGGGAAATGGCGCCGAGATTTTGTGACAAAAGCGGGAGATCGTGAAAAGGTTGCCCGATTTGGGGGAGCCGAGTCTGGGTCCGGGCATACCGAAGCCCGTCGAGGATTTTACGGCTGATAGTGGGGTGCACTCGAGGACATCGGATGCCGGGGCATATCCGGAATATGCCCCGAACCGTAATAACCCTAAGATACAAGAGCCCACCGAAGCCTAGCACATAGCCGGCGCCCCGGACGGACCGGAGCATGTCGGAGATGATGACCTCCCGGGATATTCAGGAACGTGAACGAGTCGTAGGCTTATCAGAGGACCTGGATCCCATGACTACCACACTACCGAGTAATAGTGACCGTACCCAAAGTGAACGAGATATCTGGGTATTTATGAATTTGTGTTGATACATACGGATACCAGTGAGTTTGTTGACTCAAACCAGACTCATACTCAAGGTCCCTTTCACTGTGCTGGACCAAGGAACTCGCACTGTTCCACCTCACTCCCCACAAATCTGGTCCCTAACCTCACGCCCACGCGCTAGTCTAGCAAATGCGCTAGACCAGGCGTTTAATGCTTCATATGGGTCAGTACAACAACTCTTGTTTTTATTCACATGCGTATTGTATCAGCAGCGGCGGATACTATAGTCTTGAATGCGCCTCAATTTTAGGTTGTTGTCACATGACAGATAGTTGTTCAAATCAATTCTATTGGCTTATGCATAGGCTAATCCATGGGGAATTGCCGTTTGTCTAAAAGTATGCCAAAGCCATATTTGCCTAAGTTGCCAGAAATACAGCCGATAAAAGATTCTGTGCACTTGATGATGTTGAGCAACTTTCTAAACCCATGACGTCTGGAAAATCCTTGGTTTGTTCTTGATTGAAGCTGAGTGAATATGTTTAAAATAGGTTATCTGTATCTTCGTGGGTGGCGTAGTGTGACTACGTTTTTCTGGGAGGACCCTGAAGAGGTAAGACTGTTAATAGATCGAAGTTACCGAACATAGTGACGACGGCAATGAGCTGACATCTTTAGCCACGAAATGAACTTGTTCATAGTCGGCTTGCAGGTGACGAAAGAGAAACGTGCTCAGAATATAATCGCCGAATGATCCAGATGGTGGCTCACAATCAGCGTTGGTGT
>JMSH01000209.1:0-14808 GCA_000712465.1 Huntiella moniliformis | reverse complement strand
TTTTTTTTGTTTTTATAGTTTTATGACTAGTGAAAAGCAACGCAAAACCTCAAGGATATCCATCAAAATCAGACCCAAGTCTCTCCATAAGCGTAAGCCTGCATGAGAGTAATGAACAAAAAAAATCAGACCCATAACTCTTATCCTCGTTCATACACACTCCATATCAGATATCCCTTACTCCATCATGTGACGAATACCGAAGAAGGTCAGGAGCATAGAGAGGGCAACGACCACGGGACGAGGAGCGAGATCGTCATTAAAGGGAGCGCCACTGGTGAAGTAAGCACGCTCCTCCTCGTTGACCTCTCTCGGGGCAACAGGGACAGGACGAGGGGGGCCGTCAACCTTGGTGACTTCAACGGCACGCTCGTCAACGGCGTGCTTCATGAAGTGAGCCTCGACATCCGCAACGGGAACGGGACGCCAGATGCCATGGGTAGCACGGCTAGAAGGGAAAGCGACAGAGCGACGAGAGTGCTCAGTTCCGTTGTTATCGGCATCAACGTGGAAAGTCATGGTGCGGAGACCAGGGTAAGCAAAGTCCGCACCACTGGGGACGTCAGAACCGGTGTCAACAGCGTTCATGAGAGCCTCAAGAGGGGCGTGCTGCAGGACAGGGCAGCTGCGGAAGCTGCAAGCAGTGTCGACGGGAGTAGAAGCGTCAGGGTTAGTCATGGCGTTGACGAGCGTCAAGGCTTCAGCACTGGCAGCGCAGGCTTCAAGCATCGCGTCCATAGGGACGTAAGAAACGGAAGCCTTGACGGTCCCGTTGCGCTGAGAGACAATAGTCATGTTGACGTCCTTGGGGTAACGAACAAGAACGGGTTCGCCGTCAGAAGTGAAGGCGTGAGCGGCAACCATCTCGGTGTCCTCGGGCATGTCAGAAGGGCTCATGTTGCAGTCGACAGCAACGTTGACAGAAGCCTTCTTGTTGACGCCCGAGAGAACATTAACAGTCTCAGTGGCGTTGCCGCAGCGGGAGAAACTGGCGTCGTAACCGGCGGAAGTCCAGTCAGTGTTGTTCTCCTTTCTGCTGTCAAGAACACGGCACATGACATCGCTAACAGAGCCGTGAACAGGGCCCAGCGATTCCATGAACTTCAAATCGTTGGGCTGCTCCGAAGCCTCAGCTTCGTCGGCGTCAATCATGAAGTCCTCCTGCTTGGGGGAGCTAGCAGTAGAGTTGGCACCGACAGGGGTCGAAGCGTTAAAGTCTCCACTAGGGACGGGAACGACACCGGAGAACGGGGCAACACTTGGCTTGACAGTGGGAACGACGACGGCACCAGTCCCTTCATTGGTGGGAACTGAGACAGTAACGTGGGGAAGGTCCTCGGGGAAGTTAGGGTCTACGACCCCAGTGGTAGCGGGGACCGGGAAGTCAGGAGTGGGAAAAACGCCGACGGGGGCGGTTGGAACGCCGGTGGAAGTGGCAGTGGCGGCCATGGTGGGGTTGACAGCGGCGTGGCTGAGGGAGGTCATGGCGGGGTCGGGGTTGGCAAAAACAGAAAGAACACCGGGCATTTTGAACAACAGGTAAGTTGTGAAATGCAGGTGAAGAGAGAAGTTCACAGTGAAGCGTAGCTTAGTACGAAATGTAAGTCGGAATGTGTGATCAGAAAAGTTGATGAAGAGAAGAGGCTAGGAATTTCCGAGCTATCAGGAGGAAATTGCACCGCCTTTTATATTCTACGGGTGGAGGTATGAACGTCAAGATCAGTAGATTTTGTATAGGGCTTATCAGGCGTCTCTGCTCGCTACCATGTGGTATTTCACCCACTGTCCCCCAAGTTCTGCAAAAGGATTCACCAACCTACGTACTAGCTCATGATGTCTCTGCTAAATGTAGACTATTGGATTACGTTTCGTGTTTATCGCTGCATTTGGAAAATGGAAACTTCGGTGTCTGGGTTAGTGTCAAAGTATTGACGAAACGGGGAAAGCTAGAGACAAACCGAGGACGAGAGGCACGGGGGGTCTTTTGTGTCTATACTGTGCCATGTGATGCTTTACCGCCCTACGAGGCTCTTGGTACTTGACCTTACGGACTTAACGGATTGTTTGGGGCGAGAAGTCAAGATGGCATTATTCATTTGTTTTTCGGGGGGAATGGCCGGGCTAAAGGAACACATCCTATAAGGTGCAAATGATCGGGAGTCTAGTTTATTTCCCCTCTGTGGCGATTTCAAAGGAATATAGCCATTCACTGCACTGATTGTCTTTGGTTGAACTACCACCTATTAGGGGGTGGAAATTGATTCAGTGGGGTTGTGCGCTATGGAACAGTCGCTGCCGTGATTAGTCCAGCGTAAAGTATTGAATTGAACGCCACTGCGGCGATAAAGCTTTTTACCTGTTATCTTGTGGCCTATTTACTTGTACTCGTCGCTTTACGCCCAGAGCTGTCGTTACTGTAACCCGGACCTTCCATATTGGGCGTTACACATCACACACACATGCAATTGTTATCCTTTCAGATCCCAGTATCTTTGTGGGTCTGTACGAATTGTCCAGGGTTGTAAACCTCATAAGACGACTCGAGAAGTAGCAGAAAAACAACAGTAACCAATGACCCCATTTTGGGACCTTGAACAGATTTTCACTACCCTGCCGCCCCTAAAAATAAATCTATTGGATTCCATAACGAAGCATCCAAGTCTCATGTCAATAGACGGCCCAGCCCGAAAGTAGTCACTTTTTCCCACAATAGTGTATTCCTACCGATGCCAGATGCGTAGCGGAACAGTACCGTTGTTGTGTGCAGTGAGGAGAACATCAGGTGGGAAGGATCATTAGCGTTGTCTATTTTTCGCTCTATGCCACTTTGGGTTAATTCTCATCAGGATGGGCTGATCGATAAGATTAGGTCCCGAGGTAGGTGTTTTTAAAAATGCGAAGATCATGACATTGACTATCCGCAAAAGGCAGAAAATCTTCCGGCTTCTGTGGGCTTTCATTGATGGCGTTTTCGGGGTGTCTAAAGTGGAAATATGGTGGGTTTACTGAGTGCTTAGGTTTGAGAGGGTTCTACAGGTGGTTGAAACATGGAATAGGGCCTATAGTTTCTGATGAAAAAAATTTCACCAGAGACGCGGGGTAATTTGTCTCAGTGAGTATGTGTGCGTGTCGTCGGTGGAGATATCGTGGTGAAGAGATCGTGATGAATGATTGTGTGGTCTCCTGTTTCTGCGTTGTGTGTACACCAACAACACTGCGGGGTATATCCCTGCGTTTGATGTACTAGGAGACGACAATCGTCAGTTTACTCTAAGTTGCGATATCGATCGATAACTTACAACATACACACAGGTGTTTTCATTATTTTTGGGCCGCACAAAGGGTATATATTTTTTATCCAAACTAAAAAGTCACATCTCTAACAACAAGTGGGAGATTTACTTCGACTACAGCAAGGGAGCAACAGAAACAACGGCAGCGGCAGCCATAACAGTAAAAACAAGTCCAACAGTAACTCTCTTGGCACTCAGACCCACAGCATTGGCCATCCGGGCATAAACATTGCGCTTCTTCTTCTTCTGTGCAAGGACAGCCTTGGTGGCGCGGGAGGACTTGCAGCGTCTCTTGCCGACTTTGTTAGCGGGAGCCAGGGAGACCCTTCCGTTTTGAGTAGAGGTGGCGAAGCCCTTGGGGGGACGGCTCGGGGTAGTCTTCGTAGTGGGAGACTCTTTGGCGAGGGTGACGACGGGTTTGTTGAAGGTGGGGGAGTCGGAGAGGGTCATATCGTCCATTTTGAGTGGTTTGGGTTGGGGTGTAAAAAGTAGAGAAAAGTAGAGAGAAGTAGAAGTAAAGGTTGTTATGAGAAAGCAGTGGTGTAGAGATCTTGGGATAATGTCTGATGCGGAGAAGAGAAGAGAAACCAAGTCAAGTAGAATGTCGATGACGGGTCCTTTTAAGGCATTTTTCAAGACCCTCTGGCAAGTCCATAGACACAGATCACTTCGGACATTTTAACTGCTACCGCTCATAGCTTGTTGGTAAATCTACATTTACTAGCAAGCACATAGATAAATCGATAAATTTCCCACAGAGCCTGACATGTGTCAAGTTAGCGTATCCGACGAACTCATCCTAGCTAACTAGAATCTATTGATGAAACTAAGAAAAGCGGAAAGCTTTAGTAGGGCCAAAAGTTTGGCGATAATGTTAGCTGCGTGCAAGTAGAAAATTGCGTCACTGGGTTAGTAAGCTAAGTCTAGAGGAACGTCTGCTTCACGCGGGTGGAGGTTGTAGTGGATAATGTACCATAGCCCCAGGGGTGACGTCCAAAGAGAATTGTTTGAGTGTGTGAGATGAGACTCCGAAAAAGGTTATCAATACGACGCTCATAATAGGGCTGCTACTGGTTTATCTGGGTATCGTCAACGGGGGCGGTATCGACTTTTGGTGTCATTGAGTGACGTTTCCCATACGGAACCAAGGTAGTATCCTAACATGTTACACCTCTATATTTCCTTCCTTCCACATTGAATGGTCAATGCACTCATAAGTGGCTGCCTATATGAACACACACACAAAACACTGCAAGTAAGCTTTTTTTGATCCTCTGGGAGGGTTTTATTATTTTCTCTAAAATCAAACAACGCCAAAACACCAAGTTCCAACATCTTCATCGCCCTGCATCGTACCACTCTCCAATTGTAATCAAACCAAACGAACTAACAATTTCTACAGAAAAGACCAGAAACGACACTCGAAAGTGCTGAAAAGATAGTAACACAGTAAACCGTTGTACTAGCAGCGGAGGATAACCGAACCGCAGCACTTCTCGCCCACGACTCCCGCATCACGACAGGATGTCCATCAGGCAGTGAGTAATAAAGCACTTGGTTAGCGCCAGGCTCCTGATCATTGACACTCCGAGGACCGTTGCGGTGTACCTTCTTGAGTGGCTGACGATCACGTGCTTCAAGCTCGCTTTCAAGCTCTGCCAGGTCGTCGGCGTCTAGATCCTCAACGTTGTCAGGGAGATAGTTGCCATCATCACCCTCACTCTTGATAGTAACGGTGAGGTTCTCGAAATCATCAGGCTCCACGCTGTAGGGATCAAAGGCGGGGCTGGTTCTTTTGAGACCAAGGACTTCATGCTCCGTGGGCCCGGGGTCAGAGGCCCGCTGAGGAGCAGGCATCGACTCTTCGGGGCCGGACTTGGAGAAAGACTTGTCCATTTCGTTGAGCGTCTTCTTGTTGCTGTTGGTATCGGCGAGACCGGGCGCCGCGGAGGCGTGGAGGTTGTAGTGGACGATGGAGGTCATTGTCGGTAGATGAGAGGGTTAAGCCAATGCTGAAGAGAAGATGTATGAAAAAGTAAAGTGTTTGGAAGGTATGTGTAATTGTATCAGCGGAGTTTCTGATGGCGAAGAACGATTCAGTACTGACGACAAAATTCTGGGACAGCACTGCTTTTATAGGCACCGAGATCCCATCCTTCCCGTCAAATCAGTAAACTCTCGAATCCAAAACAACCAGACAGACAGAAAACTTTCTATTACTCCACACGCCACTACATATTGTCTACAAACTGAAAAAATGACCACTATTCCAATAGTATAGAATCCACCAACTCCTGTCTGGGTTTGTGATTAAACACCAACAAAATGGCAAAGGAACCACTGATACGGCGGTTCACAGGGCTAACCGTTCTTGTTGTTCTGGGGAAACTATTTTAGCGCACCTCTTTTCGGTTTTCTGTTTCATTTTTTTGTTCGTTACTCTCACTTTTCGTGAGTACATATACATGAAAATTAGCTATAGTGGCGAATCGTGCGGATGGCCTTTTTGCTTGAAATCTTTGCTCGGGAAGATGGGTCAGTCAAGTTGATGAGTTGTAGTAGTGGTGGGCAGTGGTAGTAGGACGTTAGATTCTGGATAGGCGTACTGCTTTGAACTCGACATTTTTCTGTAACGATAGGCATGCATCGCTCTGCTGGGAAGACTTGCCAACCCGAACATTTGCCGGCTGGTGTCGGGTCCGTAGGCCCGGGAAAATTTATGTATGGCTTGGGGGTCATATACTGTCGTGATCTCAGTTGGCCTGTCTGTAAACTCTGGTGTATACGAATATGATCTACTGGTCGTGGCATCACTCGTTTTATATCACATCATCACATATAACGGACAGGGCAAGATTAGTGACAATAAACTCGACAAGCAAGATGCATGTACTTTGGTGTGTTATATCAACAATCATATCTAACTTTCCTCCAAACAAAACAAAACTGACCCTTCATTTTCCAACTCATCATGATGCCACTCTTCTACCCGAAAAACCCAAGGAAAAGCGCCACGCAACCCAGTAGAACCGACAGAGCCATACATTTAAACACTCTCTTCAAACTAAACTTCCACCACGCAGTACGCTTACCCCTCTTCTGATTTTTCTTAGCAGCCGGAGAAGCTGCCTTGCCGTTGGAAGACACAGATGTTTTAGCAGTGGCCTCTTGGGCCATCGCAGCTTGTACCTGTTGGCGAAATCCCTCGTCCGGAACGGCGACTTCGATGTCCATTAGCAGAAACCCTTCAGAAGAACTCTCCTCGGAAGTGGTCTCTCTGTTGGCATCACGTTTGTGGAGTGCGGATTTCTTGTTGGTCAGGGGGCGGCGACTCTTTTTGACGAGGTTTTTCATGACGGGAAGCTTGATGCGTGTGGCCTTCTTGGTGGGGGACTTCGTGTTGGTAGACTTCTTAGCAAGACGCTTCTTCCTGGCGGCAACCTTCTTGTCAACGATCTGCTGTTTAGACTTCTTCGTAGTCACATCCGAACGAGCCTGTTCTTTAGCGAAGGCCTTGGTAGCATGCGAAGCATCCTTGCCAGCAGAGCCAATCTGGGTGGCCTTGGATGCAGAAGTCGCCGTGTCGGTGGTGGTTTTAGAACTGCCGTTGGGGCGGCTCACGGGGGTCACAGTCGCAACGGGGTGTTCGGTGAAGCACGGACCAGTTCCGGTGGGTGTGGTGGTTGTGGTCGGAATGTCGGTGGTGGCTAGGTGGCCCGCCGGAACGACGAAATGGGCGCGAGCAAGCATTTTGAAAGACGAGGTGAAGAGACTGGAAAGTGTGGTGATTGTCGGTTGAGTTGACAGGAACAAGAAAATTTTCAAAAAGGGATTTTAAGAAAAGTGTAAGGTAAAGAGTGGGTGATTTGGAAACATTGACCAAAACGCCGAGTAAGAGAAAGCCAGAAGCGTCTCTCTCATACTTTTATGCCTGGCCAAGACGCCCCTAATCACCCACACGTAGCCATAATATAGAATTCGGAAGTTCCAGCTATTGGAGACACCCCTCCAAGTTGTGCCCAAAATGACGGAAACTTGTGTGTCGCCACATGAGTCTCATACTAGCTAGTGCACAAATGTATACAAACAGAAACTATCGCCCTAACTAGAGAGCAGTATTCAAAAATAGCTAAATGAATAAATCAATAAAAATATGCAGACAGACTAACTCGATCCGACCACACAATCGCCCCGAATTTATAGATTTTACCAGTGTGGCTCACTTACACGCTACATTTGAGCCGCAAGCTGGAAAATGACAGCTATAATTGGCGACTCTTGTAGGGGCACTTTATTGTCATGTTTTTTATGTAAATCTGGGTTTCTCTCAAAGAAATCACCGCTTTGTCACTGAAACTCCTTCTTCAACAGTCGCTTCTATACTCCACGCCAATGAAGGGTCGCTCTGAATTCCCGGGGCCAAGCTAGAGGCGACCTAGAGATTCCGTGATTTCTAGTACAGGCGAGTGATCCATGTGACGTCATGGTACCTTAACCAATAGAAACTCGATAGAAAATGTGTTTGTCGGGACCATACCGTTAAACTCGCCAGTGTCGACACTAACGGGGTCACCTTATCTGCCGGCTGGAACATGTGTATATCTACTACTAAGGATATAATCGAATAGCTTTCGGTACATTCTTTGGCCGGCATTTCCAAATGTACATGTTAATTTTCGGGTCCATTTGTTTCTCGTGTGTCGTAACCGTGTATGTTTTGATAGTGATTTCCTGACACATGCTCGTATCAATCACCGCCCTGGTATCTTTCGTACAACTTTGTGTTTTATAGAACATGAACTACCACAGGATGAACGACAAATGCTCAAATTCGGTTTAGTATCGGTAGCGACTCATGCAAGTCTCGAGAAGACGCTGACGAAAGCCATGATAAATGACTGATCGCTGTCTTCTGTATCAAGTATTGTATGACCACTGACCGACTCCCCACATTTGAAAAGCTAGATGAATGAAGTTGTTGATCATAGGAAAACGTCTCACAAGCTTCTTCCTGAGATAACCAATGGTAGGGTTAACGCAAACCAGGGTTACCAAACAGTGCTAATGCACAGTAAACTCCATTTACACTGCTTATTAACACTGTGAGTTTGATAAGTTAACCCTGATACTCTAGGTACAGTACCAACACACCACTACGCACCGTGATGTACATCGAGGTGATCTTGTATGGAATATTTTGATGTTTCATTAAGACAAGCAGAGCTTCACAACTACTGTAGAAAACCTAGGAAACTTAGAATTGTAATTTTGTGTTCACACTAGTAAGCAACACATCAATGGGCGAGGAATGTGCTATTACATGCTGGCACAGTGCGATAGTGTATTGCAGAACAGGTAGGGGAATTTCTGTGTATTAGAAAGGTGGGCTACCGCGATCCGGAGTATGAGTGGTATTTCCCGGCGCCCCGTACTGTTCGGCGACGAGGGGTGTGATATTCGAGCCGAGTAAGTCTGTTCTACTCGTGGTCAACCTTCACACAGCTAATCAGTGGAAGGGCTGGTCACTTATGCTTCGTGGACAGAGTAATCCGGTGGTGAAAAGTTCAAGGTTTCTCAGTTTTTGGCTTAACTGCCGTGGAACTGGCACTGATCATTATCACGCTCTACGTGCCAAGCTAAGTGGGAATATCGCACTCCTCCGTGCTCTTGCCCGGACTGACTTATGCAGTTGGGAGGCTTTGAGAAAGATCTTTAAGGTTGGGCAGAGACCACGGTTGACGTATACTCCCGCAGCCCTTGCGCATACAGGGCTAACACAAGAACAAATGATCGAACTGGAGAGATTACAGTCTCGTGCTTTGCGTGTTTTTACGGGAGCGGTCATTACTACACCATTGCCTCGTCTCCGTACGGAGGCGACCTGCGAGCCACTACAGGAGTACTTGGTGCACCTGAGTGCTCGCTCGGAGGTTCGCATGCAAGAGTCACCAGCATGGCAGGCCATTATGGTACGGATCGCGGAGACCACGAAAACGGACCCGTTGGTTTCCTACGCCTAATCTGTCGCGCACCAGGGGAAGAACGTTTTGAGGAGAAAGGAGGATGAGCATGAGAGAGGATGGGTACGAGGGCAGCGAACTGGGGGAGTTCATAGAGTGAAGTGACTGTTGTTGGATCCGGGGAGGAGCATGTGGAAGGATATGATTGGAGGAAGACTGCGAGGTTACGAAAGAGATTGACTACGAGTGAGAACCGGTTCTTGACACGCCTGCAAACTGGGCATGCCAACACCGCGATGTGGTCGGAGTCTGTAGGTTTACAGACATGGTCAGGCAGCTGCCATTGCGGCTGGCCTCTCCAAACAATATCACACCTAGCCCTTTGGTATCCTGACGCCCTGAGTCAGACGCCGCCGTTGAGATGGCCCAAGGCGCATTTTATGCTGAGATACAGCGTGACCGGGTGGTAACAATCCGACTACTGATGAAACTATACAACGACTGCTTGGCCCACCCGATTTTCATTGGCGCCAACGAACTCAGACAAGCCATGGATACAGGTAGCAACCCTTCGATATCTTCAACGCCATCATCCGGTCCGAATCCCACCATGAGCATTCCGATCAGGCCGCCGCCAGAGCCGCCGCCATGCGACGAACCCAGGGACATCCCCGACCCACCTCTCCAGCCGCCTCTTCGACCCTGCCTTGGTACTACTGCTTTCTGATCTCTCGTTTTTCAATTTGGTGGATATACTTTCTTTACCGTTCCGTGTCATTTCCGCTCTCACACCTCGCCCTCTGTGGAGGGTCACCCGTTTGAAGTAGCTAGCTGTTTGCTTGTCGCTTGATACGGGCTCAAAATTCTGCTTTCTTGAACTACAACGAGCAGAATAGGAGCCCCCCGCACACACGGTACACAGCGAGCAACTGGTCGGCAGAGGAGTTTTTGCATTGGCCGAGCCATATACCTCCATCTCCAGGCCTACCGCACCCGCCTGTGATTGATCACTATTTGGTCGCATCACACGCAGTCACAAAATCCCATCAAGCGTGCACGGCAGCAGAGTACTGAGTATTAGTTTAGTTAGTATCAAGGAATATATAAATTCAATTCAATTCGAAAGGTGGGCTATATACGCACCTCGGAAGAGTTAGATACCATCCCCGTTGACGATACCCAGATAAACCAGTAGCAGCCCTATTATGAGCGTCGTATTGATAACCTTTTTCGGAGTCTCATCTCACACACTCAAACAATTCTCTTTGGACGTCACCCCTGGGGCTATGGTACATTATCCACTACAACCTCCACCCGCGTGAAGCAGACGTTCCTCTAGACTTAGCTTACTAACCCAGTGACGCAATTTTCTACTTGCACGCAGCTAACATTATCGCCAAACTTTTGGCCCTACTAAAGCTTTCCGCTTTTCTTAGTTTCATCAATAGATTCTAGTTAGCTAGGATGAGTTCGTCGGATACGCTAACTTGACACATGTCAGGCTCTGTGGGAAATTTATCGATTTATCTATGTGCTTGCTAGTAAATGTAGATTTACCAACAAGCTATGAGCGGTAGCAGTTAAAATGTCCGAAGTGATCTGTGTCTATGGACTTGCCAGAGGGTCTTGAAAAATGCCTTAAAAGGACCCGTCATCGACATTCTACTTGACTTGGTTTCTCTTCTCTTCTCCGCATCAGACATTATCCCAAGATCTCTACACCACTGCTTTCTCATAACAACCTTTACTTCTACTTCTCTCTACTTTTCTCTACTTTTTACACCCCAACCCAAACCACTCAAAATGGACGATATGACCCTCTCCGACTCCCCCACCTTCAACAAACCCGTCGTCACCCTCGCCAAAGAGTCTCCCACTACGAAGACTACCCCGAGCCGTCCCCCCAAGGGCTTCGCCACCTCTACTCAAAACGGAAGGGTCTCCCTGGCTCCCGCTAACAAAGTCGGCAAGAGACGCTGCAAGTCCTCCCGCGCCACCAAGGCTGTCCTTGCACAGAAGAAGAAGAAGCGCAATGTTTATGCCCGGATGGCCAATGCTGTGGGTCTGAGTGCCAAGAGAGTTACTGTTGGACTTGTTTTTACTGTTATGGCTGCCGCTGCCGTTGTTTCTGTTGCTCCCTTGCTGTAGTCGAAGTAAATCTCCCACTTGTTGTTAGAGATGTGACTTTTTAGTTTGGATAAAAAATATATACCCTTTGTGCGGCCCAAAAATAATGAAAACACCTGTGTGTATGTTGTAAGTTATCGATCGATATCGCAACTTAGAGTAAACTGACGATTGTCGTCTCCTAGTACATCAAACGCAGGGATATACCCCGCAGTGTTGTTGGTGTACACACAACGCAGAAACAGGAGACCACACAATCATTCATCACGATCTCTTCACCACGATATCTCCACCGACGACACGCACACATACTCACTGAGACAAATTACCCCGCGTCTCTGGTGAAATTTTTTTCATCAGAAACTATAGGCCCTATTCCATGTTTCAACCACCTGTAGAACCCTCTCAAACCTAAGCACTCAGTAAACCCACCATATTTCCACTTTAGACACCCCGAAAACGCCATCAATGAAAGCCCACAGAAGCCGGAAGATTTTCTGCCTTTTGCGGATAGTCAATGTCATGATCTTCGCATTTTTAAAAACACCTACCTCGGGACCTAATCTTATCGATCAGCCCATCCTGATGAGAATTAACCCAAAGTGGCATAGAGCGAAAAATAGACAACGCTAATGATCCTTCCCACCTGATGTTCTCCTCACTGCACACAACAACGGTACTGTTCCGCTACGCATCTGGCATCGGTAGGAATACACTATTGTGGGAAAAAGTGACTACTTTCGGGCTGGGCCGTCTATTGACATGAGACTTGGATGCTTCGTTATGGAATCCAATAGATTTATTTTTAGGGGCGGCAGGGTAGTGAAAATCTGTTCAAGGTCCCAAAATGGGGTCATTGGTTACTGTTGTTTTTCTGCTACTTCTCGAGTCGTCTTATGAGGTTTACAACCCTGGACAATTCGTACAGACCCACAAAGATACTGGGATCTGAAAGGATAACAATTGCATGTGTGTGTGATGTGTAACGCCCAATATGGAAGGTCCGGGTTACAGTAACGACAGCTCTGGGCGTAAAGCGACGAGTACAAGTAAATAGGCCACAAGATAACAGGTAAAAAGCTTTATCGCCGCAGTGGCGTTCAATTCAATACTTTACGCTGGACTAATCACGGCAGCGACTGTTCCATAGCGCACAACCCCACTGAATCAATTTCCACCCCCTAATAGGTGGTAGTTCAACCAAAGACAATCAGTGCAGTGAATGGCTATATTCCTTTGAAATCGCCACAGAGGGGAAATAAACTAGACTCCCGATCATTTGCACCTTATAGGATGTGTTCCTTTAGCCCGGCCATTCCCCCCGAAAAACAAATGAATAATGCCATCTTGACTTCTCGCCCCAAACAATCCGTTAAGTCCGTAAGGTCAAGTACCAAGAGCCTCGTAGGGCGGTAAAGCATCACATGGCACAGTATAGACACAAAAGACCCCCCGTGCCTCTCGTCCTCGGTTTGTCTCTAGCTTTCCCCGTTTCGTCAATACTTTGACACTAACCCAGACACCGAAGTTTCCATTTTCCAAATGCAGCGATAAACACGAAACGTAATCCAATAGTCTACATTTAGCAGAGACATCATGAGCTAGTACGTAGGTTGGTGAATCCTTTTGCAGAACTTGGGGGACAGTGGGTGAAATACCACATGGTAGCGAGCAGAGACGCCTGATAAGCCCTATACAAAATCTACTGATCTTGACGTTCATACCTCCACCCGTAGAATATAAAAGGCGGTGCAATTTCCTCCTGATAGCTCGGAAATTCCTAGCCTCTTCTCTTCATCAACTTTTCTGATCACACATTCCGACTTACATTTCGTACTAAGCTACGCTTCACTGTGAACTTCTCTCTTCACCTGCATTTCACAACTTACCTGTTGTTCAAAATGCCCGGTGTTCTTTCTGTTTTTGCCAACCCCGACCCCGCCATGACCTCCCTCAGCCACGCCGCTGTCAACCCCACCATGGCCGCCACTGCCACTTCCACCGGCGTTCCAACCGCCCCCGTCGGCGTTTTTCCCACTCCTGACTTCCCGGTCCCCGCTACCACTGGGGTCGTAGACCCTAACTTCCCCGAGGACCTTCCCCACGTTACTGTCTCAGTTCCCACCAATGAAGGGACTGGTGCCGTCGTCGTTCCCACTGTCAAGCCAAGTGTTGCCCCGTTCTCCGGTGTCGTTCCCGTCCCTAGTGGAGACTTTAACGCTTCGACCCCTGTCGGTGCCAACTCTACTGCTAGCTCCCCCAAGCAGGAGGACTTCATGATTGACGCCGACGAAGCTGAGGCTTCGGAGCAGCCCAACGATTTGAAGTTCATGGAATCGCTGGGCCCTGTTCACGGCTCTGTTAGCGATGTCATGTGCCGTGTTCTTGACAGCAGAAAGGAGAACAACACTGACTGGACTTCCGCCGGTTACGACGCCAGTTTCTCCCGCTGCGGCAACGCCACTGAGACTGTTAATGTTCTCTCGGGCGTCAACAAGAAGGCTTCTGTCAACGTTGCTGTCGACTGCAACATGAGCCCTTCTGACATGCCCGAGGACACCGAGATGGTTGCCGCTCACGCCTTCACTTCTGACGGCGAACCCGTTCTTGTTCGTTACCCCAAGGACGTCAACATGACTATTGTCTCTCAGCGCAACGGGACCGTCAAGGCTTCCGTTTCTTACGTCCCTATGGACGCGATGCTTGAAGCCTGCGCTGCCAGTGCTGAAGCCTTGACGCTCGTCAACGCCATGACTAACCCTGACGCTTCTACTCCCGTCGACACTGCTTGCAGCTTCCGCAGCTGCCCTGTCCTGCAGCACGCCCCTCTTGAGGCTCTCATGAACGCTGTTGACACCGGTTCTGACGTCCCCAGTGGTGCGGACTTTGCTTACCCTGGTCTCCGCACCATGACTTTCCACGTTGATGCCGATAACAACGGAACTGAGCACTCTCGTCGCTCTGTCGCTTTCCCTTCTAGCCGTGCTACCCATGGCATCTGGCGTCCCGTTCCCGTTGCGGATGTCGAGGCTCACTTCATGAAGCACGCCGTTGACGAGCGTGCCGTTGAAGTCACCAAGGTTGACGGCCCCCCTCGTCCTGTCCCTGTTGCCCCGAGAGAGGTCAACGAGGAGGAGCGTGCTTACTTCACCAGTGGCGCTCCCTTTAATGACGATCTCGCTCCTCGTCCCGTGGTCGTTGCCCTCTCTATGCTCCTGACCTTCTTCGGTATTCGTCACATGATGGAGTAAGGGATATCTGATATGGAGTGTGTATGAACGAGGATAAGAGTTATGGGTCTGATTTTTTTTGTTCATTACTCTCATGCAGGCTTACGCTTATGGAGAGACTTGGGTCTGATTTTGATGGATATCCTTGAGGTTTTGCGTTGCTTTTCACTAGTCATAAAACTATAAAAACAAAAAAAA
>JMSH01000208.1:0-15033 GCA_000712465.1 Huntiella moniliformis | reverse complement strand
TAAATATGCATATACGTACCTTCCTGTTTCGATTCACGCATGAACCCATGCATTTTTCCCTCTCTTCTTCTCTCTCTTCTTTCCTTTCTTTCTTTCTTTCTTTCTTTCTTCCTTCTCTCTCATCATCGCAATTGCTAGTTAGATTCATCTACAACTACGATACTGTTACGAATACTTGAATTATAACCACGATACAAGTAATTACGGAGTTTACAATTTAATTGAAAATTAAAATGACTTCTTTTACTTCCAACAAGACTTCTCGCTTCAACTTCGGCGGCCTCGTGGTCGCCATTGGTCTTGCTCGTCAGCGGACCTTCAGTGCCTCATCCCACGATGCTCGTAGGTTCATCGAAATGGCATATCTAACACTGATACTAACAACAGTACGATTGTAGCCTTGACGGAGATTGGATCCTCAGGACCTATCACTGTCGACGCATCCACGGGTGTTGCCTCTCTCAGTGGCGACAAGAATCGCGAGGACTAGATGTCTGCGACTTCCGTTAACACTATCGATCACTCTTCCAACAACGATGAGGTCATGCCGACTGAGTCGTCTGTTCAGGATTTGAGCTCTACTCCCATTGAGCCAACTCCCGTTGAGCCTACTACTACTAGCGACATCACTGACGCCATGGATCTATCTACTTCGGTTCCCCATGGCGATGCTACTTACGAGGGCTCAGTAGATGTCAGCATGGAACCTTCGCTCGTTGTTCCCCTGACTTCTGCCGGGCCTTCAACCGACAATGCTGTCGACGTCTCAATGAACAGTGGCGCAGCTCCGACCACCGCTGCTGTCGCCCAAGGCGACACTTTTGACGCCACCATGACTACTTCATTGGGCGCGCCCATTTCCGGACACAACAAAGAAAACGTACCTTCCAGCGTGTCGGTCTCGTCTTCGGTCAAGATTGACACAGCCTCTCGTCAATCCCCCGACGGGCCCCGCCGTCTTGGTTCGACTGTTGGTGGTATCGCCGGATTCATTGCCAAGCCTACCGGAGTCGCAGCACTCACCAAGACGCAGCGCATGAGACAGGCTCTTCGTCTTGCTGCCCAGCCATCTCTGACGATTGTCGACCAATCGAAAGAAGTGTCCGTGTCTATCGAGAACGGTCGGTCCACCCCATCCGCCGCTCCGGCTACTACTATCGCTCTTGACTCTATTGAGCGTGTGACCGACAATCAGAGTCTTAGTCCCATCACCACTCAGACTATCGACAACGTTGATGAGCTTACCCAAGCTACTGTATCTGCCGACCCTTTCTCTGAACTCCCTTCTGATATCCCCGCCTTGACCACGGTCTCTCGTCCCCGCAAGCCGACTATCGCCAAGATTGTCCGACCCGGAGTCATCTTCTGGCCCATCCCTCAAATCATCGGAACAAAGCGGTCTTATCAGCAGCCCCACGCCGAGGGTCGCCAGGCGCCTCCCCCTCCACCTACTCGTTCCGATGGCAAGGTCTCGCCACCCTTTCATCGGTTCAAGTTTCCGGAGGTTGCGCCACTTGCTGGCAACAAGCGCAAGCTGGCTCCTACTACCGAGACCGGTCGTTCCAAGAGGGTGTGCCTTGCCCAGACTTTGTCTATCGCCCAGAAGACAACTATTTCGTCTTCGCAAAAGACCTCGCCTGTCGCCCAGGCTATGACTAATTCGCCCGTGCCAAAGACCCCCACAAAGCTGCAGCTGGTCCCCAAGCCGCCCGTGACTGCCCCACAAAAGCAGAAGCGCGCGCAACAAGTCACTGATACGAGAGCAAGCACTCGCGCTTTACGCCCTCGTCGGTGCAACGATTACACCAAATTCTATTCTTAATTTGACATACATGGTTGTCTGAGCTAGTTCTCCAACCCTCTACATCATATTTACATCACCGAATATTATCATTATACAACATTACTATACATCACGACTACAACAAACATCGACTTGGATTGAATACTGGTTATTCTCGGGACGGTGGATGGAGCGGAGTCAAGGAGTTTGGAGGCGATGGAGGAGGAAATCCAGGATACATGCACTGGTTGTTGGCTTCTGGTAGGCCCGGTATATAGATTAGGAGTATAGAGAGATGGATCAGTATAACCCTAAAAATTGACCTGTGTCATACGGTACAAAATCAACATTTATGGAAATTACAGACTGAAATGAAGGCATCTGCGGTGTGGGGTTGATATACAACACAGGCAAAAGTTGCTCCATGACTACCTATCAGGCTATATAGCGCTCCCTTACACTCAAGAACAAGACAGTCCGGTTGTAAAATGATAGTGGTATGTACCCACATACATGTGGTGAACCAGGAACTTCCCAATTGGGAAATAAGCATGAAACCTCTAAGCAGTAAACCGGATGTCCGCTTAATTGTTAAATGTCAACAACTTCTTCAGGGTATTGTAAAGCATTCAGTGGGTCTCAATGTTGAGCCATCTAAAGACAGAAGTGTAGGAGCCCAGCTGGAAGCATGGCCTGTTAGATATGTACGTCAAATGGAAGGTGCACCGCAAAATAGGTCTTTGGTAAGCACTACCTACTTGGAAATCCTCAGGCTCTATTGAATACAGTAAAAAATAGGCAGTTACTCTGACTATAATTTAGCAAGATAGTAAGCCTAAGATCAATGATTCTGATTGAGCGCTGTTTAGGCCTAAACCTCTGTATAGATGATATCGTAGGTCTGTGAGTTGGAACATTAGTGGCCAGGACGCCAAGATCGTTTCCTGTTAAAGTCAAGAGAACGTCAATTGTCCACTGGAAGTGGCCTGGGACCCACTATCTTGCACTGTTAGTGATTCAGTATGAGTACCTGTCTCAGTGCCAACAGGCTTAAGCACTGTAAACCTGTGAACATAAAAGGGCACCGTTCCTCCGGTCCCCATCCACATCCATTTCTTCTTCCTTTTCATTCTTTAGCATATGTTTTTCATCACCCCAATTTTGTAAGCCATCAACTCTAATCACATTTGTACTCATTCTGTCTCCATTAACCGTTTTCCATCAAGCGTTTTCTCATGCCATACTTCCCTCGACCATTAACTCTCATTCTCAACAACCCGTTTTGATCTCGACTGCACTCGCCAACCCCCCGATCGCACTACATTCCGATGATCTCAATCAAGTGTCGCCCACCGTCTGTCAAGTTGACGGCTTGTTCTTTGGGACGTGTCGTCGCTTGGCAGTCGACTGTGCGCCTCACATGGATGGGTAGGAAATGGTGACGGTTGACCTGTACTCTCCTTGACATCCGACTAACCTGCGTATCAGCGCACCCGAACCCGACCCTCCGCCAGAATGTTGCTCAGCACAGCTGTGGTTGACGTACTGGCGAGGCCCATGTCGGTTGTTTGAGTGTCCGCCAGTTTCTGCAAAAGGAGCTGAACAAAGGCCCCGAGTGTCAAGGACTGGGTCGGGGAACACATGCAGAAGAACTCACGACCCGATAATACTCATGGACGCCTGGTTGGTCAGTCGTCCCGACATTCAACAAATTTGTTTTCCGCTTCGAATATTTCAGTGCACTTTGGTTTCTAGCACATTGCCTTTTTCTCTTTCGTTTTCCGACTTACTCGCCACTATCGATCCACTTACATCACGAGCCGACAGTTGGAGCCTTCGGGCTATTAGTCTACGGGCTATGGGGTTTAACCTATGGTCCGATTTAGTTGGACCCTCAGGTTAACGGTGGTGCCAGCATTGACTCCGGGCAGGGTGTTCGGCACTCCAGCGGATGTTTGTGTGGGGGGCTGTCGGTTCGTGATGTGGTGTATTAGCGTCGGGGTGACTGGAAGGCCCCGACGTCGGTTGTCCTTCTTTTTGTTTTCTTTTTAGTTTCTTGGCCAGCAGTGGGGGTCTTTGACCATTGGGGTTTGTGACCATCGCGAGATGGTTCAAACAGGTTACCAGCAGAGTGGCCTTTGACGCCGTCTCTGTGGGGTGCTGACTGGCCTTGTTACCTTGTTTAAATATATTCTGTTCTCTTCACAGTCTTTATGTATCCACACCTTCTCGTTCTTCTGTGATATTCTATGGCACCTCGGGGCTTGCCTTTTAACATTACAGAAGCGTGATCCCTCAAATATCTCGATTCCTTGTCGTGGATTTGCCACTGCAATGTGGTAGTCAGGTCTATGGGCATTACCCCGACTAGTCCAGGTGTCGTTGTCGTTCCATAGTCTAGTGCGTGACCTTACTTAATGACGACTGCCTAACGTATTTGGCTCACATATCAAGGTGGGACCCTAAGATGCCACCACATCGAGACCACAGGCTTCCGTGTTTGCTTGGCACTCCCAGCTCCTGCAGATATTTTGTAGTTTATCACATCCTCGTTTTGGTCTATCTTACCCATGAGATCTAGGCCACCGATTTTACCCCGCTGAAACCTTATCGTATCAATCCGCGACTGATGTACCCCTCCCGGGGCACCACATATCATGTGTTTATCCCGTCCAGCGATCAACCCCTCGTCGCAAAACTCGCTCTTCAGGCCTTAGTCAGCAAAGCGTAGCGTAAAACCATTTCGATATGCCTTCTTGTGACCCAATGCCCTGTTCTTTACACGACTTCAATGAAGCCCGCCTGACTATCTGACCGCCGGGGCCTTGCACCTACCGCGATGTCAACCCATCGTCCCCAAACCCACAATCCTCGCCGATGACATGTCACGAATTCTGATAGATATCAGCGATGGTGCAGCCAATGTAGTCCATTTACCATTTATTGACGCCCTTTAATGCGACCACAGTGGCCATTTGAGATAGGTCACGCACAAAGATGGAAACTCTGGCGTAGGACTACGCCAGCAGAAAGTACCAGTCAAAATCGCCACCATAGAAACCAGAGTGTATCGCTGCTGTGCTGGGATGAACCCTTGGATTCTTAAGATTCATTCCCGGGGGCTCTAGTGAACCCGATAAACGCATTGCTTTACGTACTGCTCTCATGTTGCGGTGGAACACCGCTGTCAACCATCACCAAGAGACTCAAGTCAGATCTCGCCTTCAGCTCAGAAGATCCATCCGACCTGCTCTTGAACTTTGAAATTACGCCATGCGACTGACGCACAATACATCTATTCTCCTACGCAGGCAAGTCATTTGGGTCTACCAAACGTAATGACAAAATTCGTCTATGAACCTAGCAAACTCGGCGGGAAAGGCATTATAGAGAAAGTGCGCCAAATCTAGGTAGAACACAGACTTCTGCATGATGACTGATGGGGCAAACAAAAAATAGGTCAACCACTTGCACTCTTGAGCATCCACTACGATAGTAAACAATATTCACTTTAGTCTCAAATGTGAAATGAATGAAAACCCCGTTCTAATTTCCTATCTGCAAATAAAACTAGATAATAGCCCCGTAGAAAGGTGGCGGGCCGTCTAAAACCCCGAAATGGTGGGCTCTAGGCAACCCTATTTTGGATTTATCCAATTGCAATAGTTACAAAGTTTGCCAGCCGGCACCAAGGAGAACCTCCCATGCAGCTCGCAGTTGGGGCAAATGGCTGGAGGGTGTGTCGCCTCCTGAATGAGGTAGATATTTGATTAGTATTCGTTTGCTTTGGTAACAGTATGTCGCGGGAAAAGCTTACGTTGGTGAGGCCAGTGGTCTGGCCGACGGTTGAAGGAGATGATTCTTGTACGAAGCACATTGTGACAGAGAAAGGTAGTAGAGAATTGAAGAATTTATAGATAGACAGCCGAGGCGCAATGGAAGCTTTGTCATTTGGACAGAAGAAGTTTGTGGTTTGATCAATTTGGAGAATGAAAGGATGGAAAGATTGGAAAACAGAGTCTGGGACAAAACAACAACCAGAATACATCCCAGAAAACGCGTAAGTGAGTTCCACCTCTTGTGTAGTAAAAAATAATCCAGGTTGTTTCCACGTTGTATACTTGCCCGTCTGGATAAACCTTAAGCTTAGTCAGCTGTCAGGTGACCGGTTTCTTTCTTCACTTTATTTTTTTTTCCTGGAACGAAAGTAGATATGCTCATATAAGAGTACTTCTCTTAGAAAGAAAATAAAATTAGGCCGAATAGAAGGGGTTTTAGTCATGGGCAAGCTGGGCGAAGCCAGGGAGTAGCTTGGCTCATATTAAACCTTCGATGCGATGTTAACAGTGGCCTCTGCTATCAGGAAACTGGATCTAAACTGGTGGTACGAAGTACATTTCTCAATGTTGGCCGTTCCTTTGTATCAACCGACATAGACACACATAATGACCCGCCAGGAAGGATTCTGTTGAACATTAACTGCCGCTAATGTCGTATATATAGTCCCCACCGATATATACTCTGTACTGCTGAATAAAATACCTTAGATCCATGACTTCATCACGCTATTAACGCCAAAATGGTAGATTCCGCAGTACTCTCAGTATTGTACCTTTTTTGTCAAGACAGTATAGTTCTTCGCCGTAGTTTACACCATAAACGATGCACTACGAGGTTTTCAGTTAGCCACATCTAGTAGGCTTGGCCACGATAACAACATAGAACACGACTGTGAGGAAATTCCGAAAGACATGTGAGTTGTAGGATACAATATTACCGGATGAAAAGGTATTCCAAAACGCCGACATGCTGACCGAAACTCCGGCGAGCTGAACCCACAAAACAACACAATCAAGAACCAAAACAAGATGGGAAAAAGAGGTGCTAGCCCGATTGAACCCAATGACCAATCATCAGAAAGTAGTGAATCCCAGCACACTATTCATGACAACCCATCTTCCGAAACCTCCGTCAAACAAACAAGAGCGACGTCTGGAACCAGCTCGTCAGACCGCTATCTTAAACCTTCCGGGCCAGCCCCACAAACGAACGCAAAAATGAAGTTAGATAAGGTTCCGAGAATGACCATGGACGTCCTCCTCTTCTCGGGGTCCATGATCATTACCTTGATCTCATACGCCCCAGGGACAGCGAGGTACAAGCTGGTTGCAAAAAGTTCGGGGGCATATCTGATTGTTGGCATGGCATGTGAATTAACACGGCCAGCAGGGCCGCGAATAGTCACCGTAACTGAGACGCCACTGTACTGTTAGCCGGAAGCGTTTGAACAGGAGATGCAAATGGTCTCGCCGACATGGCCCGTAAACTGGGCTGTGTCAAAGGTGAATCCCGACATTTTGGTCGTTGTTTGTGGGTAAAACGAAAAAAGAAAACGGGCGGTTGACTGTCCCGAAAAATGATTGTTGGTCAGACAAGAAAACTGTTCGTGTTGACATTTGATTGGGGAAGAGCTGATATGAACGAACACAGTTTTATGCCTAGCAAAGTATGAGTGGTGAGTTGAATGATGAATGGAAATCGAACAGGACCACCAGGGAGTGTTGATGTATCCTTTATAGTTGAGTCTAGCTGACTATAAATTAAGAAGCCACGGAATAGATAAAAAAAGCCCACACTTCGCCAGGTCGCTTCAACATTACCAAAGAGTTTCCTATTTTCATCTAGGCTTACATGACATATAGATGAACTGTTTCATTAGACATGTGTAGTGGACGGTGGGCCGACAATTGAGCAGTGCTGGAACTGGAAGCTAGTGGCAATCACGTCTGAGTCTGTATAGTCTTGGATCTCGAAACATTAATGTCTCAAAAATTCCAATGGCGGACTGGTTGATCTGCCGCGTCCATGAGTATGAGGCAACAACATACAGATCCGTCAAAATGAAGTACAAAGCTCTTCCATGGTATTGGTTTTTTCCCGACTGAGATTGTAGCGGACGCATGAGACCGCATTCCTTTGTATATAGTGGGACGTTGTGCTGTCAGTCTAGGGCCTTACCACAGTGACAGGGTTACCCCAGCACATACAGGGGTATATACCTTTCCATAATAGGAAATTCGACTACTAGCCACTAATGCAATTCAATAGGGACGTCTACATAGAACACACCTTCGCATATGAGGTGTTTTGGCCCACTTAGCGGCCCCTCCTTAACACCCTTACAGACTATTTGGCATGGCCTGCCCAAACAAGTGCTGGATCTTTGGGGTATGCTGGTACCACTGCGTCAAAAAGAGTGGATCCTTTGGTCTTTGTCTTTAGGTTCTGTGATATCAGTGACTATAAGGGAGTAGCTTCAAGTTTTCAACATCAATCCTGAATAGCATCAACCCTAACCGGAACCCTACGACTGTGTACAATCTAACAACTGCATTATGAATACTTCGTCCAGCAAAAACAACATTCTTGCCAACCTTCTGTTTAATCCCTACTGAATATCTTGAGATCGAGTTAGTGTCTACCTTTGTTGGAAGTCATCTAGAGTTGACTCTTGTTGTCTTGACGCGAGTCTTCGTTTATTTCTTGTTGCCTTCGGAGCGTTCTTTCTGAAATGTCCACATTTGAGACGTTTTTCCTGATTTCTGTCGTGTTGAGCCGTCAAGTTGTCATTGTTTGTTGTTTTCCCCAATAATTACGAACTATACCTTTGAATTCCCCAACGTTGTTTAGTCTTTTCATCTATAAGTATTTGTTCTTCTTTATGTCGTTAGTGAGCCTAAGACAAACAAACTGACTGTATGGTAGAAGTGCCTCGGCGCTTTGCTCTTGCCTTCAAGTCTAAAATATCCGCCAAGAGCCACGTTTTCAATGACGGGTATGTCGCCACACCGGCCTCTGTCATCCCCAGAACAAGGGTGGCCCCCGTCCTTTCACTCCTCAGAAACACGGACACATAATTGGGTCCGGCTCGGGCGATATGCCCTCTACGACGTTGCGAATGGACACTTGCGACACGATTCCCACTGGTGAACTCTCGGTACGATTTCTAAGGCCAATAAATCACAGTCGTGATGCCAGAGACTTTACCGGAAATCATTTGCTTTATGATGAATTAACAGAATGTTGTATTCATCATCTCTCGGGGCGCGTTGGCTACTAACAATCCCCTGCACATCGAGTATGGACTCCCAAGACAAGCTAACGCGCTAGCTTTAACAGTGGTATAGGCTGAATTCCTGGATCGTTGCGAGTATGCATCAGCGATGATGTGATTCGATGTCGTGAACTTGGGAGAGCGAGTGAGCGAGTATTACGATCTCGTCTTGGGAAGGGGGGCTCAGTGTCATCGGCAACTCAAGAAAATTCAAAATCTTCTGGCCGCGACCCATGTCATTCCCCACTCTATATCGGCAAAGCTGGCCCGCGTTTCCTCGGCGATGGGCATATATGCGCCAGAACTAACCCTGCACAGTTGCATTCATAATGTGGCATCGCCATAATCCGGCGGACACCAGCATTCGGTGTTGTGATCACGGTGCTGCGGTTTTCTGCCTGGCTTCAGCCCAATTCTCTGTGCTAGCGACGGTACGGGTCCGAGTGCCGAATCTTGCCGAGCATGCCGATCGTATGGCGGCATTAGACCAGATCAGGACCCATCCCCCTCATCATAGATCCGACAGGCCCATGGAGAATCACTACGCGGCTGATGATCCGCGCTTTGCGTTGCTTGTAGCTACGCAAAGCTTCGTGATGGAGTTGTGCCAGCCCGATTCTGCCAGGGGCCTCGATAACCAGAGCAGGGTTGTGAGGGCTGGAGAGATCCAAGGATGGAGGATTGACGAAGAGGAGGTCCGATGGTCTTCGGGAGAGCGACCAGAACGGCGAGAGCATTTGCTGCGTCATGCGGATGTGATGAAGCTGGAGGAAACACTTCGCATGGCGCAGTTCAACAATGTGGGGTGGTTGTGGGCGACTTTCTGAGTCCCGGCAAGGAGAACAAAGCTGCTGGTCAACTTACAGTTGAAATAGAGCTGCTGCCAGTTTGCGATATGCTACGGCGCCATTATAAACATTCAGGTTATGCATATAAATATCGCAAAATATCATTATCCCTTCTATTTATACTTCATTGTAGTATTAGGTGTCTGATTCCAATCCTAGGTGCAGACACCACAGGAGGCTTTAGGGCCTATTTCAATAGTTTATCTGCGAACTTTTACGATTCATGGTGTATACGATAGAGTGCTGTGGGTGGTGATAATGGGTTGTTGTATTGATTAGACTAAGTATCTAATAGGTTATCTCAAGATAGAAGGACAGAGAGAGAGGGAAGGGAAGATATTATATCCCCAGACTATTAAACTCCAGACCATTGCAATGACTAGGAAGCAATCTGGTCACATGATCTCTTATCCATGGAGATCATCATGACGTCGTCCGGCCAACACCCCTGTCCTTATCTTAACAGTAGCGCGCGAGGTCGATCTGACCAGACACATGTTCAGAGATTCATTGCTTGTGGGTTGGCAGAATTCAGAATTCCTCACGACAGTCAATAAGGATAAACATTGATTTCAAAGGAACAATGGAGCCTGGCGCTGCAATAGCTTTCAAACATCCCCAAAGCCGATACCCACACTACTTGTTAATCATTCGTCATGCAGACTAAGAAGCTTAGGGCCATAAATTACTAAAGGAATAGAATTGCGCTTCAGATTCAAGTCAATGAATCATTTACATTGTGCGTTGTCTCTGTATACTTGGAACGATTCACTGATAGTGTCATTACAACGTTTCTAAAGCGAGACCATAATCGACGTAGGCGGTATTGATAAACTACATATTCGCACCTGCATTATACCATTGCAGTGTTCCCAAACTCGATTAGAACATTGTACAAACATAAGAGTGGCTTCAATAACCTATTTCCTTTCTAAGCTCGCTGATTTGCGTAGGGCTAAAGACACCCCGCATGATCAAGCGGTCCACTGGAGCGGAGCTATTCAGAAGGAAAACCTCCCAAAAGCTGGGATGTGGGAGAGGTATGTCTGCCGGATTATTGGATTCACCAAAGCGGTCCTCTTTTACCCTTCGTAGCCGGAAGGCGGTAGGTCCGACTGGAGAAGAGACCCTGGTTGGAGCACCTATGACTGCAATATTGGAAGCTATGGAAGAACATGTGATATTATCAGAATCTGACCGGTTCAGGCCGAAGGGACTTTCGACCATTCTTTCTACACTATGGTTACCCGCGAGTGTCTCATAGGGGTCCAGAATAGCTGTGGTGTGAGCCTCTCCGTCAAGGGGAGCACAGAGATGGCTAGCTGACTTTTCGATCTCTGGTAAGTCTGATGTCGAAGAAGTACAATGGCCGGACCCGTAATGGAACTCACTGCCATAGTTAAGAGACATCGCACTATCCCAGGCAGAAATCAGATCTCCCACGCAGTCTTCCCCAATGACTGCAATGGTCTCAAACAAGCTAGGCTCACTACATCTCTGGCCATCAGCCTCCATACTAGAGACTGAATAAAGCGATCCCTGAGTGTCCGGCGATGGCGCGACGCCGCTGCTGGCAGAGAGTCCTAGGCTTACATCGCGAGGAGGAGTAGTATGCCGGTTGGTTGGGCCATCGTGATAGAGATCACCAAATACCGGATGAACAGCGGCCGACGCCAGCTTCGTGGTGAAATATGCTGGGAGGATTGACCCGTCGTAAAATTCACTAATGGATTGCTTGGTGCTTGCTAGAAATCTTTCCGCTCTGGCCGTCGCAGCAGAAAGTAGCCCACAGTCAATCGCCTGAGCAACTGAATTCGTTGGAACGGGACCTAATGGATTTTTGGAACGATATTCTTTGTAGCGAGCGGATAAGACTGCGCTGTCGCGACGGGCGTCCTCACACTTTTGCAGAAGTTCAAGATCGCGAGCCTTCACTACTAAACGCCGGTAGTGTTGTTTACACGTCTCCGTCAACTTTGAAGTGCTGTTGTGCATTTTCGGTATCGTGATGCCCCCAGGCTGATCAAAGCTCATCTCAAATTCGCAGGGTGGCGGATCAACCGTTGTTGTATTGATTTTTTGCAAGCCCCCAATCTGATTTTTCATTCTGTTAATATTCACTTCATGCGATCTTGTGCGCCCAGGATTTAGACCTTCGACCCAACGGTAGCTGGCAGTCTCTCAATCCCGCCCTTTAGAAGCTCATCATAGCTACGAATTCTACTCACCACAGTACTTGGAACAAGAGACAGCCGAAGGGATGAATCTGAATCCGTGTCGGTTTGGTCGAAGAGCGTCAAGGAAGAGCGACGTTCTGGTTGAATAGAAAGATTTGCCTTAATACCACATGCGAAATCTTTATCCCATTGTAAATCTTCGCTTGGGTCTGTCAAGTATCTCTTGCGGGGCGCATGATCTTCTGACACTAGAATGTTACGCTCGAAGCCCGATGGCTGAGAGTAAGAATAACGAGCAAAGCATTCACATTCAACATCACTGACAGGCTTAGAATTGAAGGCCTTTGATGTTCGATCCGCGCCAGAGCTATTAGTAGAAGTTGTAAACCCACAACGCTGGTCCACCGAAACAAATCTCCGACAGGGAGCCGATTTGAAATTTTCCGGCTCATGCATGGATTCATGGACCTGTCCACACCCTCCCAAGGAGCCATCTTGCAATACCTCACGTTGGCGAGGTTCCGAAAGTACACGACGAAAGCACAGATCATGCACCGAGGGTTCCGTAACACTTGCAGCAGAGTAGTGATTACAAGCCAAGGGAGCAACGTAGTCGTGTTTGGCCCGTGAGCTAACCTGGTATGATGATTCAGCTTCACTTTCCAATAACTTCGTTGACACTGTCTCTTCATTGTGATGCAAATGAAGGAACCCCAAATACAGTGATGCTGATTGGGATTTCGTTGTCGCGAGGGAGCTATAGCTTGGGCTCTTGGATTTCTGAGGGTTGACAGATGATTCCGCATCTGTGTTCTCTTTCAGGATCTGATGACGAGAGTCCAAGGTGGTTGTTCGGTATGAGCGCCATGTGGGTGATAATGTGCTAGCGAGTTCTTCGTCTCGATCAGGTGGCTCCATATTGACCATTTTAATAGATATACAAATGTATGATAATTGTAGTAAAATTATGGTAGATTAGATGTTAAGTTGTATAAAAGCATGATTTTGCCAATATTGCATGCTCAATGGCTATTTTGGAATAGATTACAACGGTGGCGGGATATCTTTCTTGCAGTCATACACTACGTTTATCTCGGGATATTACGTCGAACAGGTCGATGTGTCCGCCAGTTAGAGTAGTCTGTTTGTTGAAAGCGCGCAATAGCCCGCAATTGCACAAACACGTATACTACACCATGTCGGCTAGAGTTAGTGGCCACAGTACTGAGTTATACCTGGCCCAGCGGCTCCTCGACTCGAATTTGATATATTCGTGTAGTTTCTGGAGCATAGTCTATCTGCGTAGTGACTCAATAATTAGCTGTGTCTGGGAAAATGTCTGTCCTTCACTACGCTGTAATACTTGCTACTGCTATATAACCACAGTTCCCTGGCCAGGTTCCTCGTTAGATTTGCTAAACCGATCGAAATCCTGACAGTCGCTAGACTTCTAAAGGTATGCTACTGACACTGAGCTAAGAACAGACTTGAGATGTTGGTGTTTGGTGATCTGGGTATTGTGGGTTTGGCGACTATAAGGTGGTGAGTTCTTGTCCTTGACGTTAATCCTAACTCGTGCCGCGAGAACCCCTGACTGGGACCATTGGGTGGAGAGTAGTCCAATAAATAAGCATACCATCGTCTCAAAAACAAGCGAAACCGTCCGTTTTGTGATTGCTGCGTGTTGTAACACAAACAACATGTGCTACACGAGTGACAGTTGCGATATACTAAGATGGGTTACATCAAGTGAGTAGCCAACAGAAACCAGTGGTTGGTGAGACAGATTACGGAATCGGTACAATTAGTAGCAGCGGTCCATGGCTTTCAGTCCGATAAATGGCAGGGAGCATTGTTGAACCGCCATTGATTGTGCTATAATGGTGGAAATATTTCCAATGCTGAGGGCGAACCTGTGTATTTTCAGTTTCTCGTATCTGCGCCGGAGACATGAAGGTCAAAGCAAGTCCAGAGAGGAAAGCAGGTAAGTGGCCACGCACTCACTGTGTTCGGTGCAGCTTCTTGGTAGTCGCAAGAGATCAACAGGTCTCTAGCCATTACTAAGGAACTAACTATTCGCAATTCAAGACTCCCAGCGCTCGCTACTAGGCGTTCACACACATTTACCATTGCAACGACGATAATGTGTAATTCAAGGTGATTAAGATAGTAGGGTAGGCTGGATGCTATAAGTAGCCCGATGGAAATGAGCAAAGGATGTTACCGGGATCGTCTTTGACAACTACGGAGTTGTGATCACGCAAATGCATCACTTGAAAAGGCATGGAATTACATCTAGCGGCTACTGCGGACGCATGAAGACTGGAAGTATTGGTACACTAGGATTGTGAAAAAGACAGAATATATATTTAAACAAAGTAGCAAGGCCAGTCAGCACCCCACAGAAGTGACGTCAACGTCCACTCTGCTGGTAACCCGTCTGAGTCATATAGTGATGACTACAAACCCCAACGGTCAAAGACCCCCACTGCTGGCCAAGAAACTAGAAAGAAAATCAAAGACGGGCAACCGATGTCGGGGCCTTCCAGCCACCCCAACGCTAATACACCACATCACGAACCGGCAGCCCCCCACACAAACATCCGCTGGAGTGCCGAACACCCTGCCCGGAGTCAATGCTGGCACCACCGTTAACCTGAGGGTCCGACTAAGTCGGACCATAGGTTAAACCCCATAGCCCGTAGACTAATAGCCCGAAGGCTCCAACTGTCGGCTCATGATGTAGGTGGATCGATAGCGGCGAGTAGGTCAGAAAAAAAAAGAGAAAAAGGCGATGTGCTAGAAACAAAGGTGCACTGAACAGTTCGGAGGGCAAAACAAAGGTTTTGAATGTCGAGGTGACTGACCAACCAGTCGTCCATGAGTATTGTCCGGTCGTGAGGACTTCTGCATGTGTTCCCCGACCCAGTCCTTGACACTCGGGGCCTTTGTTCAGCTCCTTTTGCAGAAACTGGCGGACACACGAACAACCGACATGAGCCTCCCCATTACATCAACCGCAGCTGTGCTGAGCAACATTCTGGCGGAGGGTCGGGTTCGGGTGCGCTGATACGCAGGTTAGTCGGATGTCAAGGAGAGTACTAGTCAACC
>JMSH01000206.1:0-15522 GCA_000712465.1 Huntiella moniliformis | reverse complement strand
TGTGGCGGGGGCGGAGGGATCGGAGTGGACGGTAGAGGAGGTTTGGTAGGTAGTGTTTTTATACATTCATTCACATTCATAATAACAACAGATACTTTCCAAACAAAAAATCAATTACAAAGTCTATACCAATACCAATAGCAATACCAATCTAAATACCCTACTCTACTCATGCTTGAACGTACACGTCTCCCCTCTAGCACAATTCCCCTTCTTAAAATAAGTACAAGGTCTCGTACCAATCAAAGCCCTATTAGCCGGCCGATGGGGCGCCAACTCGCCACCACCCTTACCCCCCTTTTTCTTCTTCCCCGCCGCCGCCGCCGGACCCGGCCCATTATCACGGAACCCTCGATCTCTAGCCCCGTTGTCAAACCGGCCTCTAGCCCCGTTTTGACCCGACGATGAAGGCCCCTCGGTTGACCAATCGCCACGTGTAGGATCGTATTCGTCGTCATCGGGGGTAGCTGATGCCGACGTGGTCCCCTGTAGTTGACTGAGTTGTGCTAAAAAGTTGGCTGTGGTGTTTTGTGGGGCAGCTGCGGGTGCAGCCATGTTGGCAAACTGGCCAAGCATTTGTAATGCAGCCATCATTTGATCCTGCTGCACGGGTGCCGGTGGCCCGGCAAGTCCCGAGAATTGCTGCTGCAGCTGTTGTAATTGCTGGAGTTGCTGCAACTGTTGCATCTGTTGGAGCTGTACCTGCAGCTGTTGTTGCATGGCATTAACAGGGGCAACCGTTTGTGCTTGTGGTACAGGTTGTTGCTGTGCTTGTTGAGCCTGAAGGAACAAACTATACATATCCGTAACCGCTTTTTCAGCCTGAGACTGCTGCGACGCCACGGGAACTGCAACTTGAGTAATAGGCTGTGACACCACCGGTGCTTGAACCGCAACTGGTTGAGGAGGAGCAACAGGCTGGACAACCTTGCTATTGGACACATCCCGTTTGAACCCCGCCAACCACTCCTCTCTCCGTTCAGGGCACTCTGCCATCCACTGTGGCGGCTCAGTAGCCGGAGCTGGCAATCCTCTGAAAATAGAGCAAATATCCTCAACAGCATCCGCGGCCTTCTGAACGGCAGGGTCTTCAAAGTCTGCACGGCGCTTAGCCTTCCGGGCATATGAACTAGTAGCCGGAATATTCGAGAGATTCTGCAGCAACAACTGAACAACCTTCCCAGCGCTCTCGTCAGGAATATACCCTTCCGAGTCAACCTCAACAGGCCCTCTAACCCCAGGAATAGCTAAAACACCTGGTCTTGGCACTCCGACAATAGGCATTGGCTGCCCCGTAGCTCTCCTTCTCTCCTCCTCATCATCCATCCGACGCAACGCAGCAAACAACGCCGCCTTAGCTCCAATCTCACGTGTCTCGCGAAGGCGTCTATGAATCTCTTCAAACTGCTCTTCCCGTGGCAAATGTCCAATCTTAGGATCAATCCCGACGCCAACACTCTCGGGTGGGGGAGACTTGGGTGTCGGAGGGATATCAGAAGCACTATGGTAAAAAGCCATAATCACCTGAGACTCCCGCTCGCGTAACTCCCGGGACATATCAGACTTAACCGGCTTAATACCACCACGCGTAGAATAAGACTGTGACCGCACCTTTGACCCAAGAGAAGAAAGATCCGCCAAAGAAGGTTCATCCCAAGGCACATACGGCATATCATCATCCTCTTCATCATCAATCTGAGGACGTTGACGAAGTGCCATGCCCTCAGACTTATCATCAGCCGCGTCCATAGTAACCACAGCTCTCTCATCATCTTCAGATTCCTCCTTCTTAAACTCGCGAACCTCAACAAGATCAAAGTCAGGCTTCCACGTAACCCGCAGCTTCCGTCTAGCTTCTTTCCGAAGACGCTTAGCCTTAGCTTCCGCCGTCTCATTCACCTCTGTAGCCGGTTTAGACTCCCGAGGTGGAGTCTTCTGCTTCGGCGCCGTAATAGCCTCCATCAAAGAAGCAAATCCACCACCGCCACTCGAGCTAAACAGCGAAGGCTTCTTGTTTGCCTTGCTGTCAGCCCGTCCACTATCAGGTCGTGCACTCAAAGGCTTCTTCTGAGACGACCCTACACCAGCAGTCCCCTTTCCATCACCAGGCTTACCCGCGTCAGTCTTAGCCACGTCACCTCTAATGGGCGGCTTAGCAACCGGAGCCCTCGATTTTCCAGGGAGCAAACCCGTTCCACCCGAACGAGCCTTATTCGCGTTCGCAGCCGCCGCAGCAGCAATTTTAGCCTCAGCTGCCACCGCCGCCTCCCGCTCCTTCTCAGCCCGTTGCTCCTCCGCCTCCGTAGCCGCCTTCCGCTCAGCAGCTTCCTTGGCTTCACGCTCCTCCTTAGCCTTCTTAGTAGCAATCTCCAACTGAGCAACCTTATCGGCAACCATTGTCGTCAGAGCACGCACATTGGCATCGCCGTTGTCCATCATACGTTTCCGGACGGGCTCAAAGTTACCCAAAGCATTAGCAGCAGCGGCAGTAAACTTGAGCTTTGACATGGTCGTCAAAGCTTCGCGAAGCAGCTTACCCCCGTACTCGTTACTCTTGGCACAGAAGATAAGCGTGTTGATCAGTCCAATGACAAACTTGGCATGACCACCGAGGCTCTCCATGACAACCTCATCGCCAACCGAGTTAGCTGTCTCCAGCAACCGCAACATTTTGTACTTTTTACGGTCTACCGTCTGCTTCATCGCAGCTAGAATTGCAGCGGGCTTCTTATCCTTTGTAGCAGCATCCAAGGAAGCCTTTGACTTACTCATCTCAATACGAGCAGCAGCCATAAAGTCTCCCGTCTGCTGGACAGCCTTGCCCAGAGTAACACTACTACGGACAACATCAGGTTTAATATAAACGAAGTCAACAAGATCCCACGCTGCACCCTCGACCTCATCATGTGGTTTAAACTCAGGTCGAATCGGTCTGATCTCTTCTTCCTCAACCAGCTTCCGGTTCACTCGCTCAGTCTTAGACTTGCTAGTTTCATCTGTGCGAATCAGCTCTTTGAACGAGTCTATCCAATACAATATAACAGTCAGTAAATCCTTCACCCAAAAAAGCAATCCAGCCCAAACTTAAAAACTTACGAGGATACTCGCTTAACCGAGGCCGTCTCTTCCCCAACTTCTGCATCGCCATTTCAAACTCTCCAAGTGGCCCAGCAGCTTCCTGTTTCCGTGCCTCGATACCCGAAATATTCACGCCAGGAGTATACTTGGCATCAAACCTGCCCTGAATCTCACACGGCAATTCACCCAAATCCGGGATAATAGGCTTGCCCGAGCGAGATGATCCCGCAATAATCGGACTAAGCTTATCAAGAGATTTAACGTTAGCCAGCTTAATAGTGCCGGTACACGCCATATACACAGCTCCAGAAATAGGACTTGGCCGATGTTTAGACGCCCGACTCTTCTTAATATGATGAATCAGTTGGTCACTCTCAGCCTTGCTCAATATTGGCACAGCAAGCAAATCCTCCACCGCACTGGAAGAGGCAGTTGCAGAAACAGGTGTCTCAACATCCGAATTCAAAGTAGCCTCGGGAGATTCCTTCTTAACATTACGCTTCGTCTTCTTTTTAGCAGGCTCAGTATTAGCCCCAGTATCAATGGTCATAGCAATCGCACCATTAGTAGATTCGTCAACAGACCGCTTGATACCCTGGGGAGTCCCCGTACGTGATGGAGGAGTGCCTGCGAGTGGAACAGTAGACGCCAACGCATGTTGTTGTGCCTGCTGCAGTTGACCCTGGCGCTGCTTTTGCTGCTGCTGAATCTTTTGCTGTTGCTGGTAATGCGCCTGGATCTGCGCCTGATTCGGCACCGGAATGGGCGTCTGCTTGGCTGGTACGTTCTGTCCTGTTGATCCCGGGGTAGAAACAGGAGATTGCTGCTGCGAGTATGGCACACCGGGTACAGGAACCGGTGTCTGTATAGGAGCACCTTGTCTACCACCTGAGTTTTGTTGCTGCATAGCGGTAGCCTGCATTTGAGGCTGCTGGAAACCAGCTTGAGGAGACACCTCCTTCATACCACTATACTGTCCCAGCATTCCAACCTGTTGCATCTGCTGCATTTTTTGATCATGTACCTGCTGTGCTTGTTGAGCCTGCATCTGTTCCTGCATTTGCCGGTTTTGCATCATCTGCATGGGAGTATTTTGAGCCTGTTGTATTTGTGGCTCTTGTGGGAACTGGTAAAACTGCTGTTCGCCAGGACCAGACCCAGGAATTTGACAGTACATGGCAACTTGTGAAGGCACTTGTGAAGGTTGTTGCTGAGCAGGTGGAACCTGGAAACCCGTCTGATGTGAAAGAGGGTGTGGCTGATGCGGTTGGGCCGGAGTAGAAGCCGGAGAAGAATGTACAGAATGAGCGGGTGATCTAGACTGGGTTCTCATAAGATGTGGGTTATGCATAGCAGACATATTATGTCCCTGAAACTGCTGCATCTGATGATCCATACCTTGGAACCCCGTCTGTTGCTGCTGCTGCTGATGTCCGTTGAACATCTGTCCAGAGTGAGCCTGATTTCCAGGCATTGGTGAAGCTCCAGAAACCGGGAACCCACCATTTTGAAAACCGTGACCATTCTGACTAGTCGACTGTTGAATACCTGGTGGTTGGCCCTGTGGAATCTGATGTTGTGCCTCATGCTGTTGTTGTTGTTGACCCTGAGACGGACCCTGAGGCTGTCCAAACTGATTCACTCCATTTTGAAAATCCACATTCCCAAACTGTCCCTGCATCTGAACATGTTCCAACGGCGCCATCTGTCCCTGTGAAACCGGGACATTCGATGACGCCAAATGCGACTGCTGCGGTGCTTGTGTATGAATAGGTTGTTGTGGTTGCTGCTGGTTCTGTGATGGTGGTGGCTGTTGTTGTTGGGCCTGTTGGTGCACCTGAACCTGAGCCGCGGCAGTAGCGAAGCTTTCAGGCGTGTGGTTTGCAATCTCGTCCAAATTCAAATCGGCAAACAGTTCATTGCGATTGGAGTCGTCTCCGTTGAAGATCGAATTAGGGTCGAAATCCGCCGGGAGAATGCCATTCCCTGTAAACTGCGGATCGTTGGAGTCAAAGACATTGTTCATATCCGGATTTATCAAGAAATCTTGACCCGGCGCATCAACATTCAAGTCGTAATCAATACCGGCATCCCAATTCCCCATATTCCAATTCGACGAAGGCGGAGCCTCTCCAGAAGACGTCGTGTTCCACTGCTCCATTTCCGAAAAACACGGTTATTAAATACGGTAACGAAAAAACAAAAGGTATAACGTCAACGGAAGCGGCGGCGGAGAGACAAAAGTGAACCGCTTGCTGGACAATGTCGTCCCTGAAAAAAACAAAAGCAAGCAAGAACACCCGTCACGTAGCACAAGGCGCGCAACCGGGAAACTCGAAAGTCGTCGGCAATTCCTTGAAGCTGGCGATGATGCGACGATACGACACGTTAAAGGATGGTTTGTCGAGCAACTGAGATATATGCGTATGCGTGTCTAGGGATAAGATTTGCAATTGCAGGAAACGCTACCACAAGCGTAGCCGATTTTACAACTGCAGCGCAAACATAAATGCTTAAAATGCAATGATTCGTTCTAGAGATAGAACAACACGAGATGCTATTCAATGAGGGCCGGAAGTTAGCTTTTTGCGTGTGCACATTATGTGGTTTGCGATCGCGTGCGTTAACTACTGCAGGATTGAAAGCCTCCAGGTACAAAAGAAACAGTGGGTCCATCAAACCCAATACGGAAGTGTCTACTCTACTGCTTTTTGGGTCCCTTGTTAATTTATTCCGGGTACCTGACAGTAGGTGAATATATCAGCCACATTTATAGTGGGCTTGAGCAAAGAAACGCGACAATTACGTGTGGCGTTAAAAGTGGCTCATAGACACGATGTAGATACGACAGGGGTATTAACGGGAACCCTCCAATACAACTTACAGAAGAAGAAGATCAAGTCTATCGTAAGAAGGGAAAACAAAACCGATGTAAATGGTGGGTTCTATAACGAATAACATGGGAATGTCAGCAAATGAAATGGGAAAATGCGATTTTAGTGAGAAATGTGTAGTCAACCACTTGGATGACGATGTTGATAACATCACATTAAGCGTGTGTGGTTAATGCCTTCATCTGATTCTATCTCTCATCAGCAGGTTGGAAACATATAGTTGCGTGTTGCCCGATCTTGCCGATCCGCCCCACATTCCCCGAACAATCTTCAAAACGCCGTAATGGAGAAAATACAACTCTGCACCAGGGAAAATCAGCAGGCCCTCCCGAATGATAGCAATCAGGTACTGAGCTCCTTCCGGTCTAGTATGTATGCAAGCTTATACACTCTCAATTCTTCCGCCTATTGTGTTGTGTCGCAAGTCTATTTGCATTTTCCCCACCAAGCCTGTTGGAAATCCCATAACCCGTTTGGCCAACCCACTGCCAAATTCCATCAAACCGCCTAATCTTTTTTCTGCTATAGTTTCCCTTAAAGCCCCTGAAAGTCAAGGCCATCAGGCCAACGAAGGATGAAAAGGGTCCCTATAGTAGAAGATTGAAAAAAGCAGTCCGATGGTAGATTATCTGGGTTTAACCGCATTATTTTCCTTTTGTAAATTTTGTCGTCCCGGTTATCATCTTGTCACCGTAATTGAATGGACGGCATTTCCTTGACAAATGACATCACCTGGTATTTCTTAAGTGTTGAAAGACTCAAAAAGACTTTGGAATGTAAAGCGAATGCGGTCGCAAGCAAAAGGCTAGGGGGGAAATGAATAGGCGCTATAACAAGCACCGCAAGGCTACCGTAAAAGGGTGAAAAAGCCCTGGCCAATTATAACTTGGAATCAGCTCCTTAATGCAGATGGAGACGAGGCGAAAGAAAAAAAAGAGAGAGATTGTAAAGATGGACGCGTGTCCGTCAAGCTTGCGCCAGACAATTATCACACGATATTAATACAAGAAGATGCTTCTTAAGAAGCTTTTAAAAGGGCGGAGAAGGAAAACAAGCTAGGCCGCCGGAAAAGATGGTTACATCCCAAGGCTTTAATGCCATTCGTAGAGTTGTAGGCGCTGATACCAAGTCATTTTCGTCGGCCGGATGAAATCAGTATCGCCGATCACGCCCACAGCCAATACTATCTCTGAAGGGACTGGATAAGAGTCTGCAAGACTCAGTCATAACTTGACTTCGTCAACGTAAAAAGGCAAAAACAGCAACGGTTATCCGTTACCACAATTCAAATAGAAAAAGAAGACATTAACCCAAGGCTGGCTACACGTCCCCGACCAGCACAAGCAAGCCCGTCACCACGCTGATAAAAACCAGCGCCGCAACTAGACTTCCGCCACCAGACTCGTCGAGCAGCAGCCAGACCAAGATAACCGGACTTGAATGGGAGATTCAAAGACAGAAGCGACGCGCCATACGTAATTACCGACCAAAGCAACGCCGTCTGGCCCATCGTCAATCAACTCGGGAACCAGTGTAACTCGACGAAACAGCCCCATCAATAGCGATGAAGCAAAGAAAGAAAGACAAAGCATACCTATTCACCAAAGACGACCTAGAAAGTCGCCAAATCAATCAATCAATCCAGACAAGAACCTTGTTGGGAATCAGCGGTGCAAGAAACGCCGGAATAATCAGTCAGGTCACTCGATAGCGACAATATGATGTGGTGGAAGAGCACACGATGCGAAGACGAAGAGCGAAAAAGAAGGAGGAAAAAGAGACGGTGCAACTTGATTGTTTCTGGCGTGGTGGACTAGACGTAGACGGGTTCAAGGTCTGGCTGGAGGGAAAAAGTGTACTAACTGCAGGTCAGTGACTATTGGATGACGCGCCATGCTGAAATTAAGGACTTACAGGGGATGGGGCACGGGAGAATTGGGTGGTTGCTGTGGAGGTGTAGGGAGGGGTCTAGTGGCTGAGGTTCTATAAACAAAGAAACCCAGGCTAGAGGTTTAGTGGTGTAGGCACTATAATTTCAGCACAGGCAGGCCCTAGAAATATCAAAATGAAGTTTAAGGGTGCCTTTATTGAACAAGCATTCGAAACAAAAAACACAAAGACCAGATTGTTGTTCCTCAAAACCCAACGGTAGGGTTACAGTCAAACAAACCCCAAACTCCCAATATCAAGGGTTTAACCCATCCAACATAAATCAATCCTCCCAATCAACGACTTATAAAACCATCACCAAAAAGGAGACACAGAAGCACTCACGCTTCACCGGAACTTAGCACATCACAACACACCTAGAGGAGTAAAAAAGAGACATACAACACCGGGTATTCCCACGTGGTCACCCACCGTAGTACTAATCCAGCGCTTTGTAGCTTAACTATGGGGGAGCAGACGGGACCCCGTGTTCTCTACAAGCTATGGTCGTATGTGATAGTCCTGCTTCATAGTGACGACCATAACTACAAGAGAAGAACACCCAGAAGCAAAAAAAAACATACAACACCGGGTATTCGCACGTGGTCACCCACCGTACTACTAATCCAGCGCTCTGTGGCTTGACTATGGGGGAGCAGACGGGACCCCGTATTTTCCGCAGGCTATGGTCGTATGTGAGAGATGGGTGTCGTATAAGTGTTTATATACACCATCAAACACCCGCAAAGTTCACATATCACATCATCAAATCCTTCACAACCCCCCAAAAGATACAAAAAACGCCGATAAAAATATATTACCAACAATCCAAAGCCATTCATAATAAAATACTCGCTCCAAACACACCTAGATATCACAAACAAACAAACTCCCCTTCCCCTCCATCTAAACACCTCTAAACATTCTAACAACCAAGAACCACATAGCCCCAATAAACTTAAACGCCGAAAGCCCCGCCACACTCCACAGAATAATACTCATATACAAATTCGTGCGCTTATTTTCCGCCGCGTCCTCCTCGGCCTGAGTCGACGTAGTATCCGGGTTAATTTTCTCCAAGCCAGCTGTAGAAAGGACCACAGCGACCAAGGCAAAGTTCATAATCATCCAGCATAACACGGTGATAGAGCGGACAGCCCGGTAGTAATCCATTTGTTTCTCGTCGAGTTGGGCGGGTGTTGGTGTTGTCTTTTCCTCAATGTATTTTGATGCGAAGACGGAGAGTTCACGCTCGTATTGGGCGTTCAAGTCGCCTTCATCGGGAAGATCAGTTTTACCCTGGCCGTCTTTGGTGGAGACGGAGGGTAGCTTGTCGGGCTTGTCGTCACCCTTGGTACCCCAGGAGACATCGTGGGTGTTGCAGAAGGCGTAGACGTTGAGAACGTTGGTGAATGAGGGAGTGAGAAGCATGTACTGGACAAACGAAGTGAACATGTGCCACGGGTCAAACATGATGAGGGAAGCGAAGAACCAAAGACCGTAAGTCGATAACACCGAGATAATCAGGTTATAGAAGACTGGGTTCTTGATGAGATCCTGGGGACTAAACCCGTTTGAATCGTTGATGTCCGTCAAAATGGCAATAACCGAGATGTAAATAGCAGCGAAGATCAAGTAAACCATAATGATAGCCCAGAAAACAGCCATGACACCATAGAATTTACCCGACCCAGCAGGCCGATTACCCATGGCGAGGACGAAACAAGTCATCAGGGAGATACCATAAAGCCAAAGGAAGACAATACCGAGATAATTACCGACGTCACCCAGCAGGTTATCTGCGCTGAGCGAGGTAGTAAGAATCTTGAAGACGAGGAAGAAGTTACCGAGTTGGAACCAGGAGAAGATCATGTTGATTGTGGAAAAGACGAATTCCAAGAAGAACATGAACTTGCGGATAATGGAGTGATCGGAGCGGAAGAAATCAAAGAAGTGAGCGAGCGAGTACAAAGCAGCGAAGAAAGAACCGTTTAGCCAACGACGACGTTGCAGGATAAGTTCCTGGATAGTCTCTGGCACATCGGTTTCGCCGTTTGCTGACTTGACGTACTGGAGAATCCAGTGACAATTTCTCTTGGTAACCAATTCGAAACACAGGATACGATCTTCGGCAAGATACATGTTAGCCGTGAAGATACCGGCACCGGCACCGTGAAGTTTCTCTCCGGCAAAGTACTTCTCCAATGGTCCTTGACCGTTCTTGTCATTCTGCAGGGCAACATATCTGTAAGCCGAGAAAGCACCAGGCAACACGGAAATAAAACCAAAGGCAGACTCCATAGGTTTATCCAGAATATTGGACATCTTGTACTCAAAGTTCTGACCGGCAACCAGCGGGTTAAATAGCTTCTTGCCACCTCTTCCCAACATGGCTTTAATTTCACCAGCAGCACCGGCACACATGGGCTCCAAGTCAAAGGCCTTCCAGAGGTCATAAATAGAGCGACCACCAGGTCTAGTACCAGCATCAAGCAGCACACAGATATTTGGTTCCAAGACACGACCAAAGGCCTGGAAGAACCATCTGTGCGAGTTAATTTTCTTCTGATTCTTCTCCTTCAAGCAGAAGAGAATCTGAATAGGCTGCTGCTTAGGAACCAGGGTGACAACATCATTCTTGAGTTGAATACCCACCTGGGTGGTGTACTCGTAGATATGGGCAGTGACGTCCTTGTTGTTGACGGTTTGCTTGGCAATACCCTCTTGGTAGACACCCAGACCGGCTAGCACGGCACGGGTACGTGGGTTAATCTTGGCACGGCCATCGGAAACGACACAGACGACAATCTTCTTCCAGGCGTCAGGACCCCAAGTTTTACTCTCTTTGCGGGTGCACATGAACTCAATGTTCTTGAAGACACCAGCCATTGTCCGGGCAAACAGCACATCATCTTCATTGTACATGGTAACGACAATAAAGAGTTCGGTATGCCGGGGCTTAGTGAACAGTTTTTGACGCAGAGTAAAGTTATCATCGTAGAACTCTGACGGGTCGCAAGTGGCGGCGGTATAACGCATGTGAGTGAACTCATCACGTTCACCGTGGGGTAACTGACGCAGCAACTTTGGTGGCACGGGACAATCTAGAACCAAGTTACCACGGTACAGAAGAACCTGCTTGACAGTCTTCCAACGCTTGAGACCACCGCCGCCACCCATGGTTGTAGTAGCCTCACTAGGGGCGGGTGTCGCAGCGATGCGCATGGGCTCTTGGAAGGTACTGCCGGCGCGTTGCATTTCGTCGAGCATAGGCTGGTTGGGGTCGTAGTTGTTGTAGCCTTCTTGCTGGGCGTTTTCGTAGGTTTGGTTGTAGTAAGCGTCATGATGGGCTTCGGGGTTAATGGCGTAGTCACCGGGTTGCTGTTGGTGGTGGTGACCTTCCTCAAAGGGGTCGACGGGACGCTGGGAATGCGGTTAGTTTGAGATTGATAGATGACTTAGTTATAAAAGACGTACTGGCTGATTCATGTGAACCTGTTCGCCATGACCATAGTGACCAAGGGGAACATTGGGATCGGGGTTGCCATAGGCATCTTGTTGGCCATAGCCGTCGTAGCCAGACTGCTGTTGGTGGTATGGATCCTGGTGCATTTGCTGTTGGGCATAAGGATCTTGGTGTTGTTGTTGACCGTAAGGGTGGTCATCAAGTTGGTAGCCCTGCTGAAGGGGGTGACCCGGAGAAGGAGTCCGGTGAGGACCGGGACCGCCTCTATTATCCATTGGATCGTTGTAGAGGTTATCGTCTGAAGAAAGACGGAAGAAGAGGTGTTAGTTGATGACAAAGAGAAGAAGAAATAGGGCAGTTGTCAGAACTGTGAATTGAGGGAGTGAAGAAATAGAAGAACAAGGGAATATGTGGTATAAGATACAAGTCAAAACGAAAAGACTAAGAGATAAAAGGAATGCAGTGTAATGATATATACCCGTATCAGAGTATTTAAAAAGATGGAGTAGGACTACACGAAGTTTGTGGTCGAGGCAGGAACAATCTCGTAGCAAACCAGGCAACCAGGGCAAACTTGCGTGCCTGTGAAGTGAAATTATCGAGTAAATGTAGATGTTGACCCAGATTGGAAGATAAATTTCCTATAAAGGGAAAGAACCGGAATTTCCCAGAAGACTCGAACTAGCGAGTTATGATTCCTTCTGTAACTTGGGGAAAGTATGACAAGCAAGATCAAGGAAGGAAGGAAGTAACCTTTTTAGTAAGATAAAGGGACATACATGAATATAAGTAGTTTTGGTGGAGAGTAATGACGACCACGGACTTTGTTTGTCTATAAGTATGGACGATATGGAGTGTTTTGCGGTGTGTGTGCGAGGTGAATGTGAGTGCGTGTGGTTGGTCGGGAGATTATGATGTAAACGACCAGGGAATGAGGAAAAAGAGCCGGCCAAGAAAGGAAGGATAGCGTCAACGCTAAGTAGCAAGCGAGCAGGAATGAACGATGTGTAGTGGTGACGAGACAGGAGGACTCCCAGGTGAGAATCCCAAGGAATGAACGAACAACCAGGCTCTACAATGCAAGAGAAGAAGACAACGAACGAACGAATGGAGCCTGCCAAACGATAGTTGTGAAGATGGTGATGACGAGAAGAAGAAGAAGAAAAAGAAGGGAAGAAGGGAAGAAGAAAGAAAGTGACTTTGATTTACTCTACTCTCTCTGGTGTTGGAGTGTTTTGAACTACCGACGAATGACGGTGTTTGAGAAGTTGAATGCAAGTGACGGGTCTCAACCGGGGGAACCTGGCCCTGGCATGACGAGGCCTGTGCGGTGATGGACAGTGGTTATTCCTGATGGTAGCCGGGGCAGAGTGTTTGACGTTGTCTGGGGGGGTATCAAGTTGGCGTAATGCGAGAATGATTTGCACAAGTGTAGAAAGGAAAAAGAGGAAGAGGGTATTTCTTGAAGTTGAAGATTTAGATGGTTGATTGGATGAGATTGATATGGGTGACACTAGACACCCATAGATTGATTAAAGGGGGAAGACCCTCTCTGTATGTCTATCTCCCGTCATATCACGGATAGAAGAAGAAGAAAGACCGGGAGGATACGCGACTGGCATGTTTGCGGATATCGGCATGTATTTGAAACTTGGCGGCGCCGTGTCTTGCGATGATGGGTATGTAGTAATGGCAAAGGCAAGTCCATAACAGACAAATCTCCAAAAAAAGGGGGGGGNGGGGTAACTTACTGAGACGATTATACGCCATTGTATGATAAGTTAAGACGAGGTCGCCAATCGAAAGGAAATAGGAAGGTGAATATATGTACGAAATCCTCGTTTACCGTGTCCAATGACCAAGTCAACAAGTGAATGCCTACAACGCTATGGCAAGCAACGATACTAGGGAACCACCAAAGGGCCACCAAGGAATGAACACAAGCGTCAACGAAATCTTCGTATTCCAACTGGCCTTATCAAGGATATAAAGTGGCCAAAGAAGTTATCTATATATATACAACGTCGATCCCTCGAGAAAAGTAAAGTGAAAAAGAAAAAAAAGGAAAATGATAACGAGAAAATACACAAATTGGTTAGACAGGCGTTCAATGATAATAGTTCCTTCTTGACCGCCTTGTTTGTTTGGTTTGGTTTGCCCTGAGTGACCTGGGAAACGGATGCACTGTACTGGAGACAGGATAGACTGTGTCCCATAAGCGAATAAGCGAGGGGTCGAGAAAAAGACGGGGCGTTGAAATCTCGAGTCTGTATCTCTTTTGAAAGGAACTGAGGAATAAAGTACTGAAAGTCCGACAAATACCGTGTATATCCAAGTTATCTAGACAAGAACATAGTTTCTACCATCTTAAATACCTTGGACATGTTCACCCATCAACAAAAAGTAACCTAAACTTTATAACCACCAAGCCCTGCCACAATACCAGGACCCCCCAAAACTGATTTTCAAATCACACGTGTAAATACCAATGTGACATCACATTCCCCCAACGACGTCATACTATACCATAACATCACCAAAAGAAAAATAAAGAAAACCAGCCCCATCCATCAATCACCAACCAAAAAAGTCACGCGCCTTACCAGTCTTTCTTTCTCATCCCCATCCAAGCCACCATCAAACCCTAACAAACCCTCTTCCATCACAAGGCGCAGTTCCCTTTTAAAAAAATCCTCCATCTAAAAATACTCACCATCCAAAAGTGTGAAACGCGTCTGAAAAAACCAAAGGATCCTTTCCAGGCACCAGACTATGTCACGTGGTTTTGTGGAACGAATAACTATTTACAAGTACGACAAAATAGTTACCAAGTTCCAGTATATACACTACTCCCCCGTTGGCCAGTGAATAAGCCATCCTCGTATACTGGCGTAGAACCCCAAAATGTGTCCCCCTATAACACCCTTAAAAGGCCCTCAACATACCTCTTCGTATCCACGCCAATACCCCCCGCCAACGCCGCCTCGTCGCCGCCGAACCCGCGCCAGGCAACATGGTCACTTGCCCGTCTAACGAGGAACACCTCCTTCCAAATAACCCTTTCCTTGCGCTGTGTAAGATTGCCACTTGCATCACTATCTCTCCGTCCAGCGGATACAGCGGGACTACCCACGGGAGACTCCTCGATAGTTTCGAGAATACCGGAGCCTGCAAGACTAGTTGTCCCAAGACTATCGGTGGCATCGCGTAGGATACGTTGCCAGACAACCCACCAGCCGCGATTCGTTTTGCAGATTCTTTCAACGTCGTTGGGCTTACTAGCTACGTCGGCTCGGATATTGAGAAGTTGGAGGTGTGTAGCTATTGCCTCTTGACGGGACCATACGTCTTTTTTGTCTGTTGTTGATGGATAGGGGTTTGGAATGGGGATGTTCGGGATAGATGAAAGAGTTGCTAGTGTCTCGGGATCGTATGTTATATCGAAGATTCCCGGGCTAGGTCTCGGGATAGCCTGTGAAGTGTTTGCCACCAGCGAGTGACAAAGTGGTGAAAGATGAGTATGTAACGTCCTGTAAAAAGCCTCACTAGAAAGCTGCCCCTTTGCTTTAACAGGGTCAAACAACAAAACCACAATAAACGGACGATTCACGTAGACAACAGCTTGCACCTTAACAAGTTCATCACCCTTCTCAGCCCCCGCTATCCCCGACAACTTAACTCTAAGCATCTTCTTTTGAACCCGCTTACTTCTCGTACCAACTGAACTTTCCCCATCTGACCCGTCGGATTCCTCCTCCTCTGTAAGACCACTCTCTCCTTCCTTTCTAAGACCAACGAGGTAGAAGTCAGCTGTATCGTCGACCTTTCGAGGATCTGGTAACGGGATAGAAGCTATAGGGGAATCTAACTTGGTGGTGTAACCATCTTTAGAAGCTTCAGGAGTTCCTAGAGTCCAGTAGGTTCCGTAACCAAGTTTAAGATAGGACTTGAATTTGTCCATTGCGTTGTCGACGGGACTGGAACTTATGGGGGTTTCTGGGTTTGGTTGAAGAACGGGTATTGGTGTCTCGGGTGGTGGTGGTTCTGTATCGTTGGTAGATGGCTCCTTGGTAGACTCTGCGGGTACTTCACTTTCCAGTCCCTTGGGTACCTCACTGTCCGGTTCATTCGACGCTTCACCCTCCCCCTCCCCCT
>JMSH01000205.1:0-15691 GCA_000712465.1 Huntiella moniliformis | reverse complement strand
AGTTTTTGATATTGGCTTGCCATTTTTCTCCTCTGACGTGAGGACGCACAGTTTCATGCGTCGCAACATCACTATTTTGGTAGCTAGTTGGATCTTTTTTAGGTTAGATAGCTATGAGAGGGCCTTAACCCCGGACCGAGCATAGGTGCAACAGCAAGAGTCAATAAGAATTTCACTTTCACTTTCACCATGGGGGCTACGGACGCTGATGTGGGTTCTAAATCGCATGGAATGGCCTTGAAACTAGAATCTAGACTGGTAAATGTATGCGCGCGGGGAGATTAAGTCGTCCTTGTTCTGTACTAGTACTAGTTATGCAAGCGCATCAGCTTAAAGAATCAAAGGTACCATGTTACACTACGGCCAACTACCGCGCGGGTTGAAACGCCAGGCTTGTAGGTGGGGCAAGAGTGCGCTAGACGACTTATAAACATTTGTTCGTACATGCATATTGGTGTCGTTGGAAGGCAAAGGTCTTTGGGTATACCGGAGGATGTGCGTGAGCCAGACTGATACAATGTCTCGTGTGTTGAGCTGCCACTTTGGTGGAGGAAGTTGTCATCACAGAACATACGAAGATTCCCTCTTAACTCAAGGTATAGGGTATATGCATATCCTTCAAGAGACTTCAATATACTCATGGGAATTCGAGTTGTGGTAACAACGTCTTGTGAAGTGTGTTCTGTTTTGAGAGTGGGCCGATCCAGTTGGTTACTTCTTTATTGGCACTTAAACTTGCAGGTTACATGTATGATCAGGAATTATATTTCTAGCAATCCCCCATCTGTGCTAAGTGGCCGACCATTTTAATACATGGTCACATGACAACACGTTTCAATAGTTCCTTAGATACCACGGCAGCCGTTTTAAGATCCTAAAAGGCGTCAGTAAAGCAGTAGTTCACCCCGTTATGTAGATGCATCACTTGGGCGTGCGATACAAAGTAGTCATCCATAATGGTGTGCGCAAGCCCAAAGCATGCCTTCTCATGATCGGCATTCTAAGAGTTTGTCACTCCCGCAGTAGTAATGCAAGTCAAGTACAGGTGAACAAGACAACTGCGCTTGTTCATGGTTTGAATTTAAGCGCCAGAGTAGAGTAATGAGTATGATAAGGTTAGTACGGTATGATTACCGAGATTTGTGAAATGCTCATGGCTTCGTTATTATGAAACAACAGAGACCATTGCCAAAGGAATGAATAACAATTCAAAATTCGGATTAAAAGACTATAAGACTATATACATGTACTTGAAACTTTAGGTCATGCCCAACATTTAAGCCAGGTTGTACTCCTTGATAGTCTCGGCGAGATCACGAGTAGGGAAACCAATCAATTCGTTCAACAGAATATCCTTAGAGTTGGCCTGAGTAGCACCATCAGCCGAAGTCCAAACCTTGGAGTTCTGGATAAAGTTTCCAAGAGGGTCCTCGGCCAAAGTTGGTACAGGGTAGTCCTTGGCAGGAGTGTTAATAACCTTGAGCTTCTTGCCGGTGACTTTTTCGTAAGCTTGGCCGACCTCAAGACGAGAGATCTCAAAGGACTGCACGGCCAGATAACGGTTCTTGGTCTCTTCAGGATGCTTCAGGATAGAGGCGATAGCGGCAGCGACGTCGGCAAGAGTCGTGGTAGGGAAGCGGGCATTGCCAGAGTCAATAACCTCGATGGTTTGCTTTTCAGCGTCAATGTTGAAGTAGTTAAGTACCTTCCAGGCCCAGTCAAAAAAGAGACCGCTGCTCAAACCAGTCCAAGAAAACTCGGGATGTTCCGCAGCAACCTTCTTCAGGTACTCCAAGTGAACTACCTTGTCTCCGAGGAATGGCTCCACGGGGCTACCGGCACTCTGAAGGTTGTTGTGGCCAAACTCGCTAGGGATATACCGCTTAACTCCAGCCTTAACAGCGGCGTCAGCAAGGATATTAATGTTGGTCACGTGCTGGGGGTTGACCGCGGCAACAACAGCGTCCAAGCCGGCAAAGGCAGCAACGAGGGAGTCAAGAGTGTTCCAGTCGGCAGTCTTGTGGATGACACCGGCAGGGGCAGTGAACTTGGAGTCGGCACGAGTGATGGCGGTGACAGTGAAGCCAGCGGCGAGGAGAGCCTTGAGGGCGGGAGCACCGACGTTGCCAGTGGGGGCGAGAAGGCCGACGGTCTTGATGGCGGACATTTTGGTTGGTGGGTGAAGTGTGGTTAAGAGGTGAGAGTAATTATAAAGATAGAAAGATTGGGGTATTCAGAAGAGTGAAGTTGGGCAAGCTGATGGCTTCTAAAAACATATTCTTTCTCGAGAGTGGGATATGACGGTCATATTTATATTGTCCATCACCACATAGGAGACCTTGAGTCGCGCCATCTTCGGCCTAACTTGCACACCGTAAAACAAGCAATGGCTTTAGAATGATGAACTATGGCATACATTGGACGACGTGTCTTATCAATCACAGATCACTTTTGACATGTGCTCAAGTGCCGGATTACTCAGATATCTTCACAAACAGGATCTCGGGGCAAGATCGCGCCATAGGGTCAGTCTTATACAATTAGGGTTATCGTATTCCCAAACATCGGGGGTGTTTCCGGACGCCGATATCGAGCTAAGAGTTCAACGGTGTTGCGTGATAGCTCTAAGCTGTACTGAAAAATGCATACGTACAGGGAGATCAAGTCAACGTTGTGTATCGACTAAGAGAATCAAGGGCTCTATGTTGTTCTACGGCCGGTCACCGCGCGGGTCGATACGACAGAGGGCTAGTTAGGGCAGGAATATGCTAGACTTAATATATATAAGAGCGCAGCTTCTTTTGTGTTGGTGTTGAAGAGGTATCGGGCTCATTTTCTACTTATGTCAAACTAGTGCACGCTAAACTTGGAGTTACTCCTAGGAACTGCAGTATTTGCGACTTGGTATGCGCGGGAATGAACCGTCCATTCCATAGACGGTCTTTGAACTTAGTGTCAAGTTGGTGATATTTGGATTCAGGTTTCCATGTACAGAGTTAGGGGATACTAGTTTTGTTGGACACATGGCTACTGTAGGTTAGAGTTAGATATCCAAAAAATATAGAATTTCTCTCTTAAGGTGTAGGCCACCATTGAAGTAATGATTTAAAAGAAAAAAGCACATGTGTAGAAAACAAAGATTTGTGTGTCCATCTAAAGATGTGACTTAGTCGGACTGATATGTCGCTCTGCACATTGGGTTTTGTATCCCTCGAAGACAGTTAACATGACGAATTCTTCGGATACCCATTGTAATCCGGTATGTAGATTATATGGTTATCCCCTGAGCGACTTGTATAGGCACATGGAAATCTAAGTTATGATACCGAAGTATTCTACGGTATGTTTGACCTCGATATCAATCTCTGCTCCAAGAGAAGGTCTATTCAGCTAACTACATGTACATCGGCGGACAACTAGACAGGTTACACGTGAAATCATGTCCGCCATATCTATTGGAATCCTATATGTGGGCCCATTTGCCGGCTTTTGAAATACCTGCTCATTTCGGCAACTCTTTGCAACAATGCCCTGGATGACACTTCCATTGTCCCAAGCTACTAAAGAGGCAATAGAAGCATAAGTTCACCCCGTTAAGCAAATGTAGTAATTAGTCGTGTGATGCAGAAGGCTCACATATAATGACCTGCGCATACACCAGGGGTTCTTTCAAATGACCGGCGTTCTAAGAGCTTGTCAGTCCCATAGTAGTCGTGTAAGTCAAGGACGTGCAAACTGGATCCTCCGCTTATTCGCAGTTTGGGTTTAAGCGCCACGACAATAAATAGAGTGGAATCAGCAGTATAAAGCGAGTAGAATATTCACTAGATAGAACAATACTGTTAATGGTTCATCATCATGGTAAATCACAAATACGACTAGTTTAGAGATGTGTCGGTTGATTCACATGCCATGGATACGTAAAGCAGCTGATAGTTGTGATTAAGTTGCCATATATGTAGATAGACACACATCTCCACAAAACGAGCCAGCTATAACAATTTAAGCTAGTCCAAACTCTTTGATAGTCTCAGCCAAATCTCTCGTCGGGAACCCAAACAACTCATTAATAGAATCCTCCTTTGGGTTCAGCTTTCCCGCCCCATCCGCTGAAGTCCAAACCTTTGAGTTCTGGAGAAAGTTACCCGCCGCACTCACAGACACATCGGGAATAGGGTAGTCCTTAGCACTAGTATTAATGACCGTGAGCTTCTTGCCGGTAACCTTCTCATACGCCGCGGCAACATCAAGACGTGAGATCTCAAAGGAGTGGACCGTCAGGTACCGGTTCTTGGTTTCTTGGGGGTGTTGGACAATAATGGCCAGGGCGGCGGCAACATCCGGTAGTGTAGTTGTAGGGAAACGTTCAGTGCCAGAGTCGACGACCTCAATCGTTTGTTTCTCCTCGTTGATATCAAAGTAGTTGGCGACCTTCCAACCCCATTCGAAAAAGACTCCATTTGACAGGGCGCTCCATGAAAACTCAGGATTCTCAGCCGCCAACTTCTTAACATATTCAAGATGCAAAATCTTCGTCTTCAAGAAGAACTCTACCGGACTTCCCCGTGTGAATCGATTATCATGACCAAACTCGCCCGGGATGTACCGCTTAACACCCGCTTTCAAGGCAGCATCCGCATGGACATTAAGGTCCGTGACATGTTCTTGGTTAAGGGCGGAAATGACAGCGTCAAGACCAGAGAAGGCGGCAGTTAGGGATTCGAGAGAGTTCCAGTCGGCTGTTTTGTGGGTTACCCCAGGTGGCGCGGTGAAGGTGGAAGAGGGGCGAGTTATAGCGGTGACTGTGAAGCCAGCGCTAAGGAGGGCTTTGAGAGTGGGGGCACCGACGTTTCCGGTTGGGGCAAGAAGACCCACAGTCTTGATCTCGGACATGTTAAGATAGTGTAGTAAAGTTGTGTAAATGTGAATAAGTGTAGATATTTTGGGCAATGAGTAGATACCAAGAATGAAGGGTATAGCTTTGTTCATATACTACCTGTGAATGTGCAAATATTACTATTTTCAAACGCCTCATTGACTTGTTCCACATGAAAGAACATACAAAAGCCAATCGATAGGCTTCTCTACATCTCGTGACGAAGAATATGGCTTTACAGTCACATTGAATTATCACACTGATTGGTATTATAAAGCATCAGCAAGGAACCACGCCCGACTATTATCTTGGGATCATGGCTTTTCGGGACAAAATGTAGACAATGGTCTACAATCATCGAAACCGGGCATAGAGTTCTCCCATCTCAAGGGATGCATGGGGCTGTCCCCACAGTTGTGTATTCGGGTTATTTACTCCCATATAATAATCATGCTCCATCGACCACAAAATCAGTATTGGAATGTGTATACACACTATAATGTGACCAGAAACGCTTAGTTTATAGATCTGCAGAATATCCGTTGTTCTCTCCCTATTCATTACTAATACAACGTTGATTAGAATGCGGGCGGCAGGCAGGGACCCCGGTTCGGTAGGGCTTGTTACCGCGCGGGAGTGAAAGGCTGACAGGTGGGGCAATGACGAGAGTAGTTCATCTACGTATGTGTCTTCTCATGTGGGTCCCCAAGCCAAGTACCTGTAACTATATATATGGGTTCAGATCAGGACAGGCGGGTTTGACGGGTGCAACAGGATTCCACTCGGTGGTTTGATACGAGGTTTCAGCGAAGTAGTCAAGTTGGAAGACTCCGTGATGGTGACGGCAACTCAAATTCTGACGTCATCAACTGTTTGAATGGCTGCCTCGTCGAGAGTTTTAGTGTGAAATCATGAGGTTGACTACTTGATAGTTTATATGTTGTGTAGGACGGAGTTGCCAGACTAAATTCTGGGATTGATAGAGGTTGTGGCATTTAGCTAACACGTTCAACACAACGTAAGGGTTAACACATCCAAATTGAACCAGGGTTAACGTTTCCAGTTTTCAAGCTCCACATGTAATGTGTTTAACAGCTTACCCAATGTCACTACCACAAGTAAACAACACAACTTCTATCAAAACGGTTGATCGGTCGTTTATTTCCCGTCTAAACGGTCGTCGTAAACATCCACAATTACTAAGCCGGCATGTTCTGGAATGAAGAAACATGAACAAGGGTACCATGGAGCTCGGTGCCTATAGGAACCGCGCGGGTTTGAATACGCTTGAGGCGGGGCGATTACAAATCCGCTCTTTGTTGCACGCAAGGATCTACGTATGTACAACCTGCATGTCAGCGTGACGACCACTTGGATATATGGCCATATTTGAAGCGGTGCCAGCGGGGTGAACTGAGTAACGTAGAACTTTTTTGAGGGTATAGATGTAAGCTATATAGCCAGTTATCGAGGGTCATTTAGACGGATGCATACATCTAGATGTGTTGGCTTCAGCGCCTCATGGCACGGTTAGTTTTGCCAAGACGCCGGTATCCGCACATTTGCGAGATGTTTGGCGGTAAATCCTCAGTAGTCGGCAGTTGTGGGTATCTACAACGGATACTGTACATGCACATGACGGGCGGAATTAAACTAAATACAGGGGCATTTGGAATACACGTGTAGTACCGAGTCTCAAATTTTAGCACCAATTTTTTTGATACCTTTGTAATCATGTTAAGCTTGAGAGAGACAGCAGCTTCGAACACACTTTACATACACAGATTCGTAGACTAACAGGTCCATGCAAACCCCCAACCTCGAAGATGTCAGGGCGGAAAAGGGCAAAAGCGAACGGAGTCCTTCAACACCGAGCACCAAACACAAGTCCATCCGACAGATGTTCTTACCCGCCCTGACAAAGCACCCGGCGGTAACACTCAAGAGCAACGTGATTACAATGTCAGCGTCATGAAATTTCACACTTCAACGCGGGGATAACTCCTTTGAGCCCGTATTACACAACACCAGTCGTATTAGCCTATTGAATCAAGGCAAACGGCATTACAAACCGACTTACACCGAGTAGTTTCGATCCACCTCAGTAGCAGTAATCGACGATTTCCGCCCCAACCAATACGAGCGGGGGAATCTCCTTGGGGTCGACCAACGTTAGGTCCATGCACCTATGCGCAGACCAGCACGAAAGAGGGGTTTTGCGGGGGCAAGGCAAGGCTGCGGGTGTCAAAATCATGGAGTATCCGGAGCCTACGGAAACTTCTGGATAGCCGCCACAAACCTATAAATACCTCGCTTGTCGCTTGTCAAATCACCTCATATCTTGCCTTCATCACATCATCACAATACCACTTCTTTAAAATCCAACCTACTTCTTTCAAAATGGTTTCCTTCACCACCTCCTACATTAAGCCCCTCCTCCAGTCCTGCGCTGCGACTCTCAGCATTCTGGAAGCGGCCAAGACCTTCGTCGCCACCGGTGCCGCCACCGATGCCGAGCTCCTTGAGACCCGTCTGCACTCCGACATGTACCCCCTCGCCTTCCAATTCCACATTGTCATCAGCGTTGGAAACGCCCTAGTTTGCCGTCTTCGTGACGAGGAGCCCCCCGTTGTTGACTTCAACGACTACAAGACCTTTGCCCAGGTTGAGGAGGCCGTCAAGGCTACTCAGGCTAAGCTCGAGACTATCACTGAGGAGGAGGCCCAGGCTGCCTGTGCCAAGAAGGTCATTCTGAACCTGGGCCCCGTTGTCAAGTACGAGGTCACTTGGGAGGAACTTGTCACTGGCTACGCTGTTCCTAACGTTTACTTCCACGTTACTACCGCCTACGGTATTCTGCGCATGAAGAACGTTCCCCTGGGCAAGAAGGATTTCATTGTCCCCTGGTTGGGCCCCGTTTTGGCTACCGCCAAGTCGCTGTAAGCGCAAGATGGTTTATGAACACTTAACTATGATAACGGATAAATACAAAATCATGACAACAATACTTTGTGCTCTTTGGAATACTTACAGTGAAATGTGCATGCACACCATTTGAATTGTTTAAGGGTGTCGCTATAGGGCTTACATTCTACGACCTTACATTTACATAAATGGAATTCATAAAGCAAAATAATCCGTGCGCAATACATAACAATTTTTCAAAAAAAAAATTACTTGATTGTGCATTGCATCGAATTTATGAACTAACCCTACAGTCGACCAGACTGCACTAATACCTGGACAACAATGGTACGGTAACTTAGAGGGTATTGTGTTGCATTGAGATCCTGATTCAAACTGCATATCTGAACAAACCTATGAGGTTCCACGACTATTTAGCTTTCACGGAACAATGTTTTGACATGGTCAGTAGGCCAAATGGAATCACATTGTGTTGGATCAGAGATATATCAATATGCAGAACTGTACATGACTGATAACTTGTATTGCATTCATCAAACCAGAAAGATATCACAACTATCGTACATATACATGAACATCATTAACCAACAGAACACGCGTAACCGGTGTCGACCAGCACTGCCTTGGCCATAGACTAACACAACCAACAACGACTACTCAGGACCTTCAACAAACCACAAAATATTCAGCACATCATCCCGCGTGAAAACCCTTGATTCCGGCTGAGTCAGCTGGATTTGTGTCAGGGCTTCACAGTTCGCTCACTTGCATTTACTTGGCCCCATATGTACTCACATACATGTGTAAATGCACCTATTTCTGGCTTCACCAGCGGCCGTGATGAGATGAGTGACAAGAATTTGCCTTACTATGAACCAAACTAAACAAGTTACGGCGAGTGGGATGGCCCTCTGTTACTACGGACAATTTTGGCAAATGATCTTTTGACTCATATATTACAGAAACATACACAACTCAGATATTTTGCCCAACCCGGCGAGGCGCCGGTGTATGTACATGCGCTATAACCGACTGTCAACCCTTGATAATTATGCACCGACAAATAATTTTTTCATGAAATATCCAATCGCCGCACGGACGCCCCCCACTTATGAATTCTATGTATAAAAAAAAGTAAGGTCGTAGAATGTAAGCCCTATAGTGACACCCTTGTTTAAATGAGACAATCGCATTTGTCAATAGGAACCTGTTTTCTTGTGTGGCTTGCCTTGTTCAACTTGAAAACATGTTTGGTTGTAGTCTCAGGGCCTAGAGTAACCCTATGAATACCAAGTTAGTCTATACGTTGGACGAGACATGGCGCACTTTTCTCAGTATGGTCGTCTCATTTACTCCAACACCAAAACAGGATGATGGAGGTGTGGAGTTCGGACGAGTCTCGATCATAGTTCCTGCCGCCTATAATTACGAGAGTAGCATTGGTAACACACCTTTTCTCAAACTTTGTAACCACCGCAAAAATAACAGTTCAAGATATGATATAGTATAGAAACATCCGAAACCAAAATCCCATATATTAACTATCTCACTTCTAATTCCCCGGATCATGTGGCAAGAAATTACCAATAATCAACGTAGGCATCTTGTAATCATCACGATGAATCATGAATGAGAAAGCACAATTAACCATTCTTGCCCCAGGAGCTGGTCTCGCGACCGCAGGATCTTTCAATGTACACGCTGTGAGAAGTGTATCGTGGTCGGGATCAAAGGCAATGGTCTCGAATTCCTCCCAATAACGGACCATAGAGTCTTCGGTCATGATTTGATGTAGTGCAATGGAACCCTATTACAGAACCTGTTAGTAACCAGAAAGCCAAGCCAGTTTTGTCTATTCGCCAGAAACTTACATCACGCAACTTCTCAACTGGCACGCGTAGTAACTCCGCCATCTCCTTGTTTCCTCTGTAAATCTCTCCCGTTCGACGCCAAAGACACGCCGGAACCGCCATACTGGCGAAAACGCGGTCATACTCCATGAGCTGTTTTTCAAACCACATCTCCACCACCACAAGTTCAACATCAGTCAAGGCTTGAGCGATTTCGCGGAATTTGGGCCGGAAGCGATCTAAACACTTGACAATTTTCTGCTTGCTGGCTGGCGCGATATGCGAGTCAAGGTAAGCCGATAATTTCTGGTATCCCCGGATGTAATTGAACGGTTTGAGTAGGCCAGCTTCGTACTTGGCCTTAAGAAGGCGTTGCATGCGCTCCTCGGGCGTATCGGCTCCAACGGGATCTGCTGCTTGGAGATAGTAGTCGCGCGCGGCCTTGTCGCGATCTCGTTGTAGAACTTTAATCGAAGGCAAGGTTATCTGATTCTGACTGCTTGATCCTTGTGAAGATGAGTTGAAATGGTGGTGTCTCGAAGGAGCCGACACAGGCGGCCGAGCGGGTTGTTGAGCTCCATGAAGATGACCATTGGGAAGTCCTGGAGGCGGCATCATCGAGTTTTGGTGTTGAGGAGCCATATTTTGAAGCATAGACATGGTATTCAATGCTACAGGCGGGCCGCCCTGAGCACTCGGAATTGGCCCATTTCCATTTAGTGACGAGAAAGGATCTGTCATTCCATTGCCAAAAAGTGAACCGTCGAGCTGTTGATTGGGAGCTCCGAGAGCCATTCCATCATCAAGCATGCTGGTGTGCAAAAAGTCATTCAGGAGCTTGACCTCACTGCTAACTTCGGAAGCCGCAGCCATGTAGTTGTTAGGATAGTTGGGCATATCAGAAAGATGTGAGTGCCCCATCCAAAGTTCGCTGAATGGAACTGTAGGTTCAGGCAGGTGCGTATGTTCCCACTGGTTAGCAAACGGCGGAACATAATATTGGTAGTAGTGTGGATAGGAATTCATTTTGATGTGGCGTAACGGGAAACAGGGTAACAGCGGAATAAAAAAGACTCGGGAATGGAATCCCCTATAAGCAGAGCGCGTAGGTAGTGGCTAGTCCGTGGCTCTGAGTGCTTGTGTCGACTCAACAATCAACAAGGCGGTAGCTCGGACGGCAGAGTAATCTCAACAGGGAGTGTGGTGGCGCGCAAAAGACTAAGTGCGACTGATTGGTGATACCATCAATGTCACGCATGTAAACTCAGCGCAGAGACGTAGATGAAGACCAAGCGACTTGACCGGGCGAAACGCAAGTATGACGGACAAAGACGATGTGAGAACCCTGCTTAGGCAGACAGTGTGTTGAAGGTCCAGAACTACTTGGAGCAACATGAAAGCCTGGTACCGTATACTATATAGACTGGCCTTGCCATGGTAAAGACCGAGTGCCGCGCCGTGAGCCATCGGAACACGGCGAGCAAACGTTCAGCCACTTACCATTGGGCCAGTTTAGTCGACCCAGTCTCGTCATTATGAACCCATGGAAATCATCTAGAGCCACAAATGAGGCCAGAACAGGCGAGACTAGTGCCGCTCGGCCTGATCGTCTCTCCTGACATCATCCGTCGTGTGTAACTACAACTGCGTGTGTGTGTGTGACAGTAACCCAATGAATAGGGTTAAGTGGATAGGAAGACGCAAGATGCGCAAAGAGGAGAAGAAATGCAGGAGGCACCGACATAGCAAGATGAAGGTATTACAAGAGTGTACTTACATGATGTGCTAATACCGTTTGTGTTCAGACCAATCCCCGTACCTGGGAGACCAAACATATCGTTTCCATCTACAGGAAAAGCAGTGTTTAGCCCAGGATTTGCGGCGGCTTGAGTGGGTAGTGAGGTCGGCAGAGCCTGTGCGCGGCCAAGGACAGACTGTTGACCAGACTGTGCCAACAAAGCGTTGATTCCCGCTCTCGCTTTATCACCAGCAGCAATTTCCGAGGGTGCCTGGAATGGGGCGGCAACCAATGACTGCGCTGCTGACGAAGGTTCAGCTTGACTCGTGGAAAATGCAGGTGGGCCACCGCTTAGGGAAGCCTCTACTGACTCGGCCGGTTTTGAAGCAGGCACTTTAGAACTGGCCGTTGTTGTGGCTCCCGACTTTTTCTTGTCAGGCTGGCGGATCTCATCGTGGCATAGATGGCCAATATTTCGCTTGACACATCGTGTACAAGGTCGTTCCTACACGGGCGCACAAGGGCGAACCGGCGGGGTTAGTTTACACCGAGAACGTCAATGGCATGGCTCATGCGGGCACTGCACTTACTAAATCACATGTCATATGCTGAAACACAGCAAAAGCAGCCAGACGACACCCTACAGTTAGCAAACGGCACCAACTTGCAGATATGAAATCGCCTCAGCGTGGCCGTGATGCGTGGCCTGGATATTAGGGGCCGTCCTCCGTGTCTCTCCCCACTCAAAGCCCACTATGTCAAAGCAAACGAGAGCACAGCGGCGGGGCAAAAAGGGCATGCAGCAATGGAAGGCGCACAGAAAAGAAAAAGTGCAGTCCATGCGGCGTCACTCAGCATCATGTAACCATACACAATCCCTCGTACAAACAGCTCAGCCCACGCATCCGCCTATACCCCTTGCCATGAAGGGGACAGCCCAGAACAGACGACACATCAAGCCACTAGCCCCAACACATGATGCCGTACTCCGCCATATGGTCTGATGGAGCCCGCCCGAAAGAGGCTCCCCGAACGGCTTGGTCGTTCTTTGGATTCAACAGGTCCTAGCCACACTTTAACGTGGCAACGTACCAACTTCGACCCTTCCAGGACCGCTCTCGTGGCGCATGTGTGTTGGAGTGTGTGTGGAAACGCCGAGGGAGGGGTTGCAGTATAAACTTACCGATCTACGGCAGTATATGCAAGCTGTAGGCAACCGGAGTCTCAGTCAGCAATGTTGGTTCCCGCGCATCAGCCCAGTTTTCTGGGTACGTACCATGATTAACCTTGCGCCGTTTCTTAGTAACGGGCTCACTCTCCTTGGATTTCTTAGCTGGAGACTTCGCAGTGACTTTAGGCTGCGGTTTTGATCTGTCTACCACGGGCGCTGTCACTGTTTCTGATTTGCCCGTGTCATGTGCAACAGGCTCTGATCTAATGCGCTCATTCTCATTCTCCTCTGTGCCTACTCTAGATATGCTTAAGCGGTCATTATCTCGGGAAGCAACGGATGCCGTAGTGGTCGAAGGACCGGAGGCCATGCTTGCCGATGACAAGTTAAGTAAAGGTGGTAGAGTCACTGGCTCGTCGTCATGGCGGGAGTTTCCATTGTCTATAGAGTGGTTGTGTCTCCGCGCAGCTGAAGAAACGGGCGCTGGTAATATCGGACCCACAGTCCGTCGAGGACTTTCAAGAAAGCTGGGAAGCTTGCGCTTAGGCGATTGGTCGTCCATTGTATGGCAATCGGTGGGGTGAAGTCGGACCGGCGGGATTTGGCGAGAAGCGTCGAATTGGTCGCGTGAACAGCAACAAGGCACAGAAGCAGTATATTAGGCGTGGGCCAAGCACCAGCAAGATATAAAAGACATGCGCAAAGTCGCGAAAAGAAACGAGTTGATTGACTACTTCGAAATCTAGCCCGTTTATACACAAATAGTAGCCTGTGACGTCAACCGGTCGCGGCGATTAAGGCGCCGGCGGAAGGGAAGTATATTAGAGGATTTTTTGCCACAAAGTGTCGCAACAAGCCAAAGCCGTTCTATTTCTATTCCCACGAACAAATCAAATAATAAACAAGAAGCGCAAGAAGACGTATTTCGGCCATAACAACAATCGATGAGGCCTTTGCTTGATCTTGAACAATCGATAGTCAATGACGCAAAGAGTTTTTCTTCCCTGCTTCTATTTTCTCCAGGCGCTGGGGAGGCACGGCGGTCGATTAGCCTTGTATTTCGCCATCCTTGGCAGGATCGCACCCTGTTACCCCAATAAGCGCAAATTCACATTCAACTATCGATAAGAAACTTGGTAGAAAACCATTATATGACCGAGAAACTCGAGAGGCGGAAACGGCACAGAAAAGTTATACATCTGGACTTGCAGCATGATGAAAACAATCGCGTCGAGTGTGTATGCGACAAACCAAAATAGTAATAAACAAGGCCGCTTCAACACCCGACGTTCTTCTGCCATCCATGCCACAGAAAATTCTACAAATCCCTCGAAGCTGTCGAAAAACTCGAGTCAGGGCTTTCCCGCCAATAGCAGGATCTAAACTGGGCGCCATTGAATCGGTGACGACCCTCCATCAAAGCCACCCAAACTGTCATTCCTTTAGACACATGCAACAGGCCCTGTAGATCCACAGTGTTTATGAACCTGAATTCATTCTCAAGCATGCACTCCAATATCTCATGACGTGCATGACGTCGTATTGGACGGTCTCGTATTGGGGTAAAAGGGTGATATAGTTTTGGGTCACGCGACCAAAAACAAAAAGAACATACAACACCGGGTATTCGCACGTGGTCACCCACCGTACTACTAATCCAGCGCTCTGTGGCTTGACTATGGGGGAGCAGACGGGACCCCGTATTTTCCGCAGGCTATGGTCGTATGTGGAAGAAGACCGTGTAAACACGAGTTATAAAGAAACAACATCCAAAGTTCGAGAGTACTTTACCAATCATCAGATGATAAAAGCCAAATACAATCAGCGGTAAAACTATAGTTGGTGTTGAAAGGTTGTCACCTGGTAGTTAAACAGTCACATGTCACCTTATCACATAAACCGTGCGACTTGCAAAAAAAAAACTTTAATTATTTATCTAAATCATCACTCCGTCTTTTGTCATAACTACCATGTTTCATCATATCATCCATCCTATTTAAGCCGCCTGCTCATGCTGGGCGGAAACACGCTGAAGGTCAGCAACAAGGTTTTCCTCAGAGGGGTGCTTCTTATGCTCGTTGACAGACCTTCCGTGCATGAGGTTATCGAACCCCTTAGAGCTCTCCATAAGGTAATACACACCGCCCATCACACAGAAGACACCAAATGAGAAGATCCAGACACGAACAACTGAGACAATGGAGGTCTTGTCACCATGCTCGAACCAACCCCAAATACAGAAGCAAGTGGCGAGGATATCGACGATCAGGATGGCGAGAGACAGTTGCCACGAGGGCATAGACGACCAGAAAGGACCGGAAGCACGGGTGATGAAGATCAACCAGTTCTCAGTAAGGCAGATCTGTAGGAAGAGCATCTCATCCATGTTACCGAAGTTCTGGATCATTCCGCCGCTCTTACCACCAGCGTACATGGTCGTAACAGTGATCCAAGTACCGACTGCGAGAACAAGGCCCAGGATGACAGACATACCCCAAAGCTTAGGAAGGTTCCACTTGACCGGGCTCATAGAGTAGGGAGCCTTATCATAAGCGATAGCGAGGGTAGCAATGTCAGCGAAGATAGCAACGAAAACGACCAGCTCAATGTTGAGCGAGCGGTTCATGATGGCGATCCAGAGACCAAGGAAGACTTCGAGATGGATGGACAGGGCGATACGGTAAACAACATAAGAGTACATGCGGTGGAAGATTTGGCGGGAAGTCTTCAGAGCGTCGATGATAGCACCAAGACCAGGGGCGATGAAAACGATATCAGCGGCGGAACGAGCAGCATCAGAGGCACCCTCGACGGCAATACCAGTATCAGCTCTCTTGAGAGAAGGAGCATCGTTGACACCATCACCAGTCATACCAACCAGGTACCCACGGCTCTGGAGGATCTCAACAACATCGTACTTGTGTTGGGGGAAGACCTCGGCGAAGCCATCGGCCTTAACAACAAAGTCGTAAATATCCGAACCAGACATATCACCGCCACCACTGACACCAAGACGTTCAGCGTCGTAGATGTTTGTACCGAGGCCAAGCTGACGAGAAGTTTCCCGAGCAATTCCGACGGCATCACCAGTAAGCATCTTGATAGAGAGACCCATCTGCTGAGCTTCCTTG
>JMSH01000204.1:0-16001 GCA_000712465.1 Huntiella moniliformis | reverse complement strand
TTCCAACTGTTCTACGTCAATAGTCGGGTCGACCATGGACTGGGAACGAGTAGCAAGACGTAAATGACCATGAGATTTCAAAACATTGGGTCGATTGACCATGGTACTCACTCATTGAGAGTCTACGAGGCTGTTCTACTCCAAAGGCCTCTTGATTGTCAAGGCTATTTCTAGTGGACATCTCCACAGGTCGAGTGACCAATTCACGGGACCTGCTTTTCTTCGCTTGTTCGTTCCCTAGCGGCTCTGTCGCCGCTGCAGACCCTGAACAACAGGCCAGTTCCGGGGTAGTATGGGCCTGTTTGAGCGCTATCGAAGCATCCGAATTGGGTTCTAAATTGGGATTTAGTGGTTTCTAGCTGGGGGTACCATAGACTTCTATTTGATACCCGCACCGAACCCACTTTGATGTAACGGGCCTTCTTCTAGTCGGTCAAAGACAAGAAAGACGGTCGATTCTTTATTTAACTCACTTCGTCCCGCATTCATTTTGCTCAACATTAGCTTGTTTTTGCACACACACACACATATCACCGCTCGCTTGCCTCTTTAAGAGTTTACTTCCCTACTTGTCTATTTCATCTTTATCTTCATCACACACATTCGATTATTCCTGTTCTTTTTCTTCCTTTTTAGTCGTGTTGTTGCCCTTCGTTCCTGTCATCCATCCATTATCATCACCATATTCTGTCGTCATTTCCCCACGCCTCTAACTTTACCGCAATTGCACGCTGTAGATACATAATTTGTCAACAAGCACATATATTCGTTAATATCTCTCGGCTTCGCTGTTTCTTCTCCCGAAAACAAAAATAAACACGCCATCTTCTCGACGACCCCCACGTCTCTACTACATATCATACGCCGAATTACCGATTCTTCACGCTCGACCCCCACGCACTTTTTTTCTTCTCCACACACAATGGCCATTATCTCGCCTTCTAGACGCTTCGATATGATTTCTTTTCACGAAGTACGTTGACTCCCGTCGCCAAGCATCGCTTGTATACGCATCATAGCCCGTCCAACCACTAACACGGTGACAGGAACCCGAAATTGAGGATGTCTCGGCATACCCCGGCCTAGGCGAAGACTTTGATCCCACTGGTTTCGATTTGTCTACGTTCTGTCAGATTCTTGAGATGGATGAGGATCCTGAAAACAGACTATTTAGCCAAGAACTGGTAGTGGATTTCTTGAATCAAGCCCAAGAAACCTTTGAAAAGATTCAAACAGCAGTGTAAGTGTTTTATTCCCAATGTTAAAGTATTACGATATGATGATCCAATGCTAACCATACATGATAGTGACGAAAAGGATCTTTCAGAAGCATCTGAGCTTGGTCACTTCTTGAAGGGTTCATCAGCAGCTTTGGGTCTGAAGCAAGTCAGTGCATTGTGTGCCAAGATTCAAGACTATGGTGCCCATTCAGAAGAGCGTGCAAGACTAGAAGAATCAGAAGCTCTTGAGCTCATGCAGGTTGCACTTGGTGAAGTGTGGGTAGAGTACGAAAAAGTACGGGAAACCCTCATGAAGTTCTACAGCATCGTGGAAGAGGATGACGACGACGAAGACGAAGATGCCGATGATGAAGCGGACGAAGAAGAAGAGGAAAACGGGGAAGAAGAAGAAGAAGAAGAAGAAGAAGAGGAAGTCAAGAGTGACAAGAAGGAAGATGCTAAGGAAGATGCCTGATTGAGTTTGTTCCGATGTTGGATGTTTGTCGACTTCATGGATAACGCCTCCTCCATGATGTCAGACTTTTACGCCTATTTCCTGCAGGTGCCATGAGGAAGGCACAGATGGTTTGTCTTATGATTTTGGTTTTCTTTTTTTTGTTCGGCGTTGGGAGGTGTTTTGCTTTTTCTCTGTGTCTCTTTTTAACCAATGAGAAAAAAAGGCGTGTATTCACTTGCGCGCTTGTACAGTTTACCTTTATGGTATTTACTGTTTCCTGTATGCTGTTTGACAGCCCACATACACACACACATCAATAAATACAACAGACTATTGCGTCTCCAATTTTTATATCACTATAATTGGTTATTTACTGTCATATATGGACACATGCATGTCACTTGTCGATGTCCATCTTTGATCAGGATTCTTAAGAGACGGACATCTTTTTGCTTCCATGACGACAAAGCCCATGTGGGGTTCAGGATTCAACCCAGATATACAGATGTACAGATACTTTTGTTAATGAACGTGTCTAGACCTAGCCAATGGACGGACATATTACAACAAGGTGCAGTAGTAAACTGTAAACTGTAAATCGAACTCGTAGGACGATATAACTAATTGGCTTTTATTTAATGAGCCAGGCGCTTGTGTTGAAAGGATTGTAGTGGGGCAGTGGGGTGGGTTAGGGTCTATTTGAACGGATCCTAGCCTGAGTTGTTGTTGTTGATCTATAGATGACGATAGATTAGATGGGGATTCACATGGTTTAGATTAAGGTATAGATACATCAAAATGCCACGTCCCGGCCGTCCAACTCATTTCCTGGCTATCCCGTTATACACACCACGACTAATCCAATCGTTCATCCCGGGATACATCTCCCTAACAGACCACATCCAAACACACCATATCAACATCCCCCCGAACGCAATCAGACCGCCGGGAGTCCTCCATTTAACACTCGGTGTCCTCAACGGACGAAACCCCGCCATCCTCACACGCGCACGGGAACTTCTTCGGCGGGTGGAATGTCCTGAGAAGGTATCGTTTGAGTTGCGGGGGTTGGATTGTATGGGATCCGTGGAGAATACGGGGGTTGTTTATTTGGTGCCGAGGGGGGATGGGTTGAGGGGGTTTATGGAGCGGGTTAGAGGGGAGTTTGTGAGGGAGGGGGTTCTGTTGGATGAGGGACAGGAGTTTATTATGCATGCTACGGTTGTTCATATGAGATATGGGGGGACGAGGGAGAAGCCGGCGGGGAAGATTGATGCGTCGGAGTTGGTGGAGGGGTTTGAGGGTGTTTTGTTCGGGGAGGGGTTCGTTGAGGAACTTGGAATTTATGAGATGGGGGCGAAGAAGGTTCCTGGGGAGAAAGGTGGAGAGTATAAAGTTATCGAGAGTAAGATATTTCACGAGACATGACACATAAGAGAAGGATCCATGTAGACGGAATAGTAATAATAATAACCAAAACTAACAAATAAAAGCACGAGAGAATGACAACAACAAAACACATCTAAACGCCATTTTACCAGCCCAACAGCGAGACAACTCACAAGAATATAAAGTATGTAATAACAGAAGAGGGGAGAGAGAAAAGATATCAAAAAGAAAAGAATAAAGAAACCCACAAAGAAAAAAGATAAAGTCTCCGGTAATCCACTCCACACAGTTCATCTTGAAAACTAGTGATAACACCGGACCACCAAGAAAAGAAAAGAAAAAAGCAACACAGGAAAATCAACAAAGAAAACCCTCACAATGACTGAAGAAAAAGAAAAAGACAAAACAGAAATGCTCGCTATGTCTCATGCCACGACGGAGCGCCGTCACCGTCGTGGGCCGGGAAAATTATGATATACCCCGACCACATCCACAAAGGTAGATGGCTTCCCGTCTTTCTAACGCAAATCACAAAACAGACCAGGCAGGTGGAATCAATAACAAATCAAGCAGCGAGCAACGAACAAACAAAGCAAAAAGAAAAAGAAAGGAAAGCAAGGAAACGAGAAAAGAAAACTCCAGCGACGCAACCCAATGGAATACAATGACAAAAGAGAATGCAACATGACGATAACTAGACATGGTTGGAACTAGCCCTTTAGAACCGGTTACTAGCCGCAAAGATGCTAGCTGCGGCCGAGGCACCCCATTCACTGTCTTGAGCATCGAATGTGCCCGGTGGCGTGGGAATCTTCTTGATATCCAGAGGCTGTGGCGTCATAGCCGCTGACGTGACTTGTTTAGGCTGTTGATCAGCGAAGAGAGCGAGGTTTCCGGATGCTGATGGGGACGGCGTTGGGTAGGGGTTTGAGATGGCCATTGTGCTAGCCGACTGTCTCAAGGGCTTGACGTTTTCCTTGTCCATAGCCTGGATGATGTGGGCCTGTGACGTCAGTGCTTCATCTAGGAGCTCATCTTCCTCGTCTGGCGTGTCGTATTGTCTTCCGCCTGGAGCTACAATCTTTGATCTTCTGGTCGTCCGGCTGCCGAGGGAGCCGGTAGTCCGGGACACACTCCCGTTCAGGTTGTCAGCAGATCTCATTTGGTGGCTCTTAGGCAGCGAGTTATGCCGCTTGAGGCCAGCAGCGTTGTTGTTCTGGTGAGCGGGAGGCGGTGGCGCATAGTGGTTTGAGATGTGGCTGTTCTTCATTGGAGTGTCAACCATGTCCGGCTTGGGGTCTAATACCATGGAGCCGCGGTTACTTTGCGTTCCGTTCCATTGGGTGGCGCCAGCCTGGGCTTCAATGTCGTCAGCGCCCGGGGTGGCAGGAGTCTGGTGACGGCCTGAGAGGCGTCTCGCACGTTTCCGAAGGTGCGAGAAGAAGCTCTCACGCTGTCCACTAGGGGATTGGAGACCCGTCGTCTTGTCGTTGTAGTTATTAGTGCTAGAGTTGACGGAAAGCTGGCGGGCAATCTTTTCTCTAGCCTGGACTGTAGTAACATCAGGAATAGGCGAAGCTGGCTTCACACTGGGCAGAATGGGCATGGGCGCAGTAGACCCGTTGGCCCAGGTAGCCCGCTTAGCAGCGGCAGCGGCCTTCTTCTTGGCTGAATCGTCAGTCACTGGGAGCAGGACACTCTTGCGCGCTTCCTTGGCAGGTGAGGCGTGTACAGTGACAGAGCTGTCTGGCGTGCTTTCCGAACGACCAATAAGGGACTTGCGGAACCAAGAAGGCTTGGAGCTCAGAACTGGAGTTGTCGCGTTGGATCCCAGCATGCCGGTGATGTCCTTGGAGCTGCGGTGGCTGATATCTGACTGCTTGCGGCCGAGGATTCTGGAGGCTGAAGACTTTGGCCGAAGGGGGTCGACGGCGTCGAGGAAGTATTCGTGGCGGATAGCTTGGGTGGAAGTGGGGCGGGTCTTGGGATCCCACATTAAGCACCAAGTGACGAATTGCGCCAGAGAAGCAGGCCATTGAGGAGCAGTCAAGATGGTATCCATAGCATGTGGCGCCATCTTGGGGAAAGAGAAACCAAGCTTGTTGGCCAAACGGATACCCTCCTTCCACTCGCCACCACCAACCCGGACATTCGACTTATTGAACCAGTTACCGGGGCTTCCCATGATCTCACATACTCTCCAAACTTGGTCAACTTCATTGCCACCAGGGAAAAGAGGCTTAAGCGTCGCAATCTCAACCGCCATAGCACCAACCGCCCAAATGTCTACAGGTGCCGAGTACTCGCCAGCGCGCAACAGAACCTCAGGTGCTCTGTACCAGCGCGTCGACACGTACGTTGTGTAAGGGAGCTTAGAGTGAGTCTCTCTGGCAAGACCGAAATCGGCAATCTTTACGGCGTAGGTGGGGGGGTTCGATGGCGGCGTGACCAGGGCAGAGTACCGTCTAAGTGAGCTCATGTCGTGATGGGACGTCGATACTAAAATGTTTTCTGGCTTAATATCGCGATGGAAGAAGTTGTGTGCGTGGATGTGCTCCAGACCAAGCATGATCTGGTACAGAATGCTCTTTACTGTGGAGTTTTCAAGGTACTTGTGGTCACGAGCCTTCATCAGCTGATACAAGTTACCCTCCATATACTCCATGCAAATGTGCAACTTCTTGGTAAATGGGTCCAAGAAGATGTCGAGAGCAGGCACTAAATGCGCATGAATAGGCAATGTCTTGAGGAACACAACCTCGCGCAACTCCAGGCATGGTGTAAAGGACTCGAATGTCTTCTTCATCGTCTTGATGGCAACCTATAGTAACACAAACTAGTTAGAAATCCGCTATGACTTAGGTCGGTTGTTTCCACCATAATGCGCCGCACTTCACTACATGTGAAACTAGCGCAATAAACATATACGACCAGGGTGAAAAGAAGCCTCTAACTTACAACGGTGCCTCTACGGGCAATGTTCGCACCGGCGGTACGGACGCGAGCGAGAACCACAGTACCGAAACTACCATCGCCGATATCCTTAAGCACTTCGAATCTCTCCTCGAGCGCCAGGGTGTTGGGCGCAGCACCGCCGCGGTTGTGCATATCAGGAGCAGATGTCATGTTGTGGAATGCTTGTTACGAAAAGGTCGTGTGTACAGACTGGCGAACTCCGCGCGGTGGGAGTCACAAGGAGATTTGGGGAGCCAGTACGTCGGAGTCGTAGTATCGGACGCTGGTTGCTTGCGCGAAGATGAGCAAGCAGCAGTCGTCTTTCTGTGGTGTTCAGGTCGGTGTATGAAGTATAACTGTCGCAGTGTATTGTCGGTAGAAGTTGTAATGCTGTGCTGGTAGCCGACGAGCAAATGAACGAATGTGGTTGAGTATTAAGTATGTGGTGATTGTACAAGTCTATAGTTGCGGCCGGATCAATAATCGGTAAGAATGTCTAGAATATATGCTAGTATGGTTGCGTGAGGCGACTTCTTTGCGGTTGTCGAACTCGGGATGGAAACGATTTGCAGCGCAGAGCGAGAGCGGTAAAGATGTAGAATATGGTGATTCGCAAGAAAAAGGCAATCCGCGGTCGGTGGCAAGTCGGGACAGTCGCGGAACTCGAGGATCAGGTTTGCAGATGTATATGCACAAGACGGAAGAAAAAAAGCAGAGAGACCAATTGCGTAAAAGAAATAAAAGGAGTGTATGCGGTTGGGGACGGGAGCGTGTGTCGACTAATAGTCTACTCGTACATATACGCCATGGACAACAGTGGTGAATATATTCGCAGCGTGCGCAACTAAAGTTGGAACTTCTCGTGAAGCTCAGGAACTGTGAGAGCAAGTTGAGAGTCGGTTAGTCGGACTGCGTTGAGGAAAGCGCCTGGTGAAAAGGAAGAAAATGAATGTCTGGATGGAGATGTGGAATTCCCAAAGCTGTTGAACAAAAGAAAGAAGCAACAAAATGAGAAGCAGGGCCAGCAACAGCCAAGAACTTGAGAGCGTAAATGGGGTGGTGCGTGCAGGGCCTCTGGAGAAAAAAGGAGTCCAATTCGAACAAGGCCCCAAGGAGATGTTGCAAAGAGGGCAGAAATGTGCAAGGCACGCCCTGTCAAACTACTTTGAATTTTATGAAGGGGAGGGGTGTAGAAAGCGCCGAGGATAGAGGACTTCTTGGTTTAATTGGGAGATTTGGGATGATTGGGGGTTCTCTAAGCAGATGACAGGATTGTACAGGACCATCAATGGGGGACGGACGGAGCTAATAGAATAGAGCACTGCACCGGGTACGAGAATGGACAAGTCCAGGGGGTGTATGAGGAAGACAATTAGATTAGCTTGTAGTGACAAGCAACAAATGCACTTTGTATCGAGGTCTGACCTAAAACACAAGAGAGAACAGGACAACCCGAAATGGACACCAGACAGACCATTTTGGTGTGGGGGTGGAACCTTTTTTTTACTTCTCTTCTTTCTATTATGCAGGTCAGGCTGACGTACAGATGCATCATTACAGGAAAAAAAGAAAAAAAAAAAAAGACACACACATAGACTCGATTGTATTGACACTCGCGTTGAAAGGGACTGGCTGTAGGTTAGAGCCGATTATCCAAACAAACAGGGAGGGTCAACAGGCAATAGATGGATGACCCGGCTCTGCTGACCATGTCTCTGTCTACGTCTTGGCCCGTGAGTCGGTCACTGGCACACCCTGTATATTCATAACGTGCATAAAAGCCAGTTCTGAAGGGGTCTTTGTGTAAACCAAGAACATCGACAGGACATTACAGTAGCTGTTATGTCGGGCTTACATAAATACTACTAAGGGAGAGAGACACTGGTCTATTGGGGGAATTCTAGTACTTGCAGAAAGGCAGACTAGAGAAGATGAGGGGACCCATCTACTGTACATGACATGCGATGATTACTGACGTTGCGCATGCATCAAACGCTGGAAAGAAAGAGGTAACATATAGCCGAAACTATATAACCAACAGGCAGTGCATATGAAAATATGTAGGATGCAAACCAACTCGCAACACACTGATGAAGCTAAATCAAAAGGCAACAAAAGAAAAAAGAAGCAAAGTTCATGGACAATCTCCTCTTCAAATTCGCCATCGGACCAACCATGACGCGGACAAGTACAGACAAATGTAAAGCCCTGAGAGCAGTACAACACACATATACGGGAGGACCATTTTGATGGTCGGAGCAATAGGACCACGGGCTCAGAATGACCACTATAACAGGGGATATCATGTATTGTGCGAGTAAAGAAGAGACAATAACGCCCAAAGAGGAGGTCCTGGAGCAGGAAACAGGGCGTGGCAGCGGAAAAGACAAGACACTGAATGATAATAGAGGGGAAGTGGGCGGCTGATTTGCTTGTAGGAAGAGGTTCTCATGAACAGGTGGCGATGCATTGTTCCTCTTTGAGCGGTGTATACTGACTATTGTTTCCACAATTGTCTTTGGGGATAACTCACCTTGACACACTTATCAACCTGCACGATGACAGCGTCGGGGAACACAACGGACTCAAGAAAGACTCAAAATAGGAACAGCAATAGAGGCGTCAGTAGTTGGCCCAGCTCTTTCTATAGAGCATATCCAAGTAAGCCAGTCAGATCACCCCGTGGCTGTCTATGCAGTCACTGTGGTGAACAAGAGCGCACAAACCACGGTATCGGGGGTCCGGGGGGTTAGAAATGGGAGGACTAAAAGTGCCACCCCAAAGGAAACGAACGACGATGAATGGATGGATGCCGTAACAAGTCGATTTGTACAAAATTTATTCAGCTATCCAAACCTATGGGTGGGTGGGGGTAACAAAGACCCTTGAAGCGATTTTCGGCTCGCGAAAAAAATAGAGAAAGGAGCGGAAGGTCTGATTTAATGAATGACGATGAATGATTAATGGCTATCGCAAAGCGAATTGTCGCTACGTTATGAACGTTTATCACCATTGACGAGGCTACGTGACTTTAAGATTTTTTTGTCTCTCCTTCTCAAACTAGAGCTAACCAAGATGGTCCGTAAGTCAGGAACCGTAACTACTTATTTCTCTAGCTCCGTCTATCTGTCTGTCTATCTCTTTGTCGGGGAAAAAAGCGCGATATCCAAATCTATAACCAAAGTGATCCATAGTAAGGAACGCGACAAAACCTACCAGGACAAGGTTTCCCCTTTCGGATGTTACAATGGACGTGGGTTAAACTAGTAAATTTAACCCTACCTTATGCACAAGCGGGTAGCTCGGAAGTGAATCACTAGATCTTAATAACTTGGATCTAATATAGTTTCCTCCCCTCCTGACATGTAAATATATAGGTGTATGTATGTCTGTACATACATATGACGCTTTGGTGCTTTCGGTTATACACATTACGACGCCAATCCAAATCCAAGCTCCTGCAAACCAGTAACCAGTACATGCAATTTCGCTACCGGGAAGTGACTGAAGAAGCTTCAGATCCTAACGCAGTCAACCCAAAATGGCATTCTAGGCAGAAAAGCAGGATCCCGCAGTTTAGCCAGACAATGAATGTCAATTGTGCTAGTAGTTTGTGTTGAATGGTTTGGTGATAGTGTCCCTTTTATGGGGGAGAAGAAATTGCAAGTTTGAACTAGTCCGACGTCATGTAGACGCGAAGAGGGGTAGTGTCATTAGTTTGACACCACATTTCCCAACAGCCATAGGAATGTCCGCCAACTATACAACGGAGTATTTGATCCATGTTGTGCAAGTCGACTTTCCTTTACCACCAGGCAAATCTCCAGGCGGTGGCGCTTGTGTGTTGCTTGCTTTGTAGTACCTAGGTCACACGGTCACAAGGCCTCGTCTCCGCACAAATATCCACCGCCACCGCCATCACCCACTGACGGGACCCTGACGAACGGAAAACTGCCACAACTCCAGATTGTGGCTTCCAGAATCAAGAATTCTCCAAACAGCCCAAGCGCATCGTATCCCACCATATCCGAAAATGGGTATTCGTAGAATAAGTCAAATGACCTAGTAAATCTGCTGCCATCCGAATAAGTAATAGTAGTTGTTCATCTGCCGAGGTCTCCACTTGTTTGTCCGGACGACCGTTCTTTTAGTGGGCTTGTTTAGAAATGGACATGTGCAGTATGTACACTGTAATTGCTTATCCGCAAGGCAAAATCTATGTACATAGCCGACTCACCTTACTTTTCTTGCGCCGCCACAATCCAGAAGAAATCTAGAATGCCAAAACCAAACTGACATTCATCGTCGCAGTCGGCAAATCCTTATGCACACACTCAACGCTCGGCTCTCTCAAACAAAAAAGTGCCATTCGTTGTAGTCTTCCAGAGCCCAGCCCAGTCTGGCTCCTATTGCATCCGCTAAGCCCATACCATAGGCCCGTGTAATCTACTGTTCCTCTAGTGATGTGATCCCCTGTATTATACCCGCCTTTTGCCTACCAATTGTAGAGGGGTAGCCTGTGCGTTTTGCGCGGGGCAGCCGCGATATCGCTAGATACATACAGCATGCATACATGTCCATAAAAGTATAAAGACGACGGTACTTTGTTACATGTTCAGATGGTGCACAAATGGCGGTATAACTGCACCTCTCGCACTCGTCCAATGTTGCTGCATAATAACCCCGGCCTCTGCATGCACGCCAGGACGAAGAACAAGACTAAACTGCTCCAGAGGATGAAGGCGTGTGACAAGGCTTCGTGAACAAGGCGCAACTCTAATCCGTCGAGACAACATCCCACTTGTGCAGATGTACGTCTGTCTTGGGTCCATCCATCCCACGTTTCACTCCAAATCATGTTGGTCCATCCAAATTGCCGTCGGACAAGGCAGCATCAGCATCAGCAGCAGCAGCAGCAGCAACAACAACAGTCAAGTCAACAAACATGATTTAGCAAAACAAAAACAAAATGATTTTGGCCACACATGTCCGTCCATGCGTCTGTTTGGTCACTGGTGTGTTTTAGGCAACATGTCACATCTGGACAAAACAGCAATATGCCACCGATGATCAAATATAAGCCGAACCAATCCTCCAACCACGTGAATCTTTACTTTGTCCGTCAATCTCAAGTGTTGAGGTTTGCCCCCTAGCTCAACTAAAGGGAACACACAAAACCCACGCTATTCGCCGCACTGCCGATTACGTTTGTGAAAGGGGATTAACTATGGAGTATATACGACAGACACGGCGGGGGCCGTGAGAAATGAAGGGACCTGTTTGACTTGCTGATTCGTTAGTATATGACGATCTGGGACTTCATAGAGGGAGGAGGGATAGAAGGGATGCATGAAGAATGGAGGCATTTTGCTGTGTGCGCAGTTACGGCACCATGTTTGAGAATTCGCCTTGGGCGCATGAATCTTTCTTGATTGGGTCTTTGATAATTCTCACTAATTCGACACTCTTACGCACCGAGCCACGTCTTCCGCCATCCTGCTTTTAGCAAACACCTACGAACATGTGTATTGTCCTACTGAATCTCGAAGTCGGGGTTTCTTCCAGGAGTATTATGTTGGAAAATTGGTCCATATCTTGTGGTCTTACTCTGATACATAGGTGCAGAGCGTGGCGCGGTTATATGCAGAGTGTAAGCAACCCTAACACATATGTTTCATACACAAACCCTAACACATACTTGATTATATCAACTGACGTTTACCGTATGTTCATTTGGCTTTTGTATGCAATAACTACGGATGTATATACAGTACGAATACCTTTAACAAAAGACTTACTGGTCAGGTTTCAGGAGTATTCAACTAAAACTTCTAGTTCTACACAGTAGGTTGCATGCATGTATATGTATGCCTATAAATATGTACGTATGCCCTCACCATAATTAGAGCCCTTCATCACAAATCAAATCCTCGTACCCCGTTTGTACTACCATAGTTTAAACCAATTTCTTGATCGGATGGTCCATTTTACGCATGGTGGATTGGCTATGACCACAAGTAAACTCTTATTTTCCATGGAGTAAGTTCCTTACTTCCATATATAGTTTACGAGATGACGGGTATGGTTGTTCTTCTGGGCTTTTTTCGTTGGTCCTAATGCCATATCTTGATTATAGTTCGGTAGTCAGAGGGAAACGAAGTCAGTCATAGGATATACTACCTAATAACGAAGGAGTTGTGATAGAGCTTCAAAAATAAATACACGGGTAAGATTACCAGACACCAGGCATCGCCATGCAAGATGGTATCCGTATCCGGACCCTAAAACTCCAATCAACGGAACCTAACCATCATTCAAGGTGTAACTCTGTACCACAGAGCTTGTAGTTCCGACTCCTACTCAAAACCAAATGGGCAAAGATATAATGAACCAGTTTGAAAATCACATAGAAATACCGAAGCCTTGTATTAAGAAAACATGTAGATGGATAGTTCCACTATCGTCGATCTTGTTCCATTGAAAATTAGACAGAGTCTGGGAAGTATAAAGACATCTCTGTAAATCTGCATTTTGTGTGGCCGCCTTCACCGAACATCGTGCAATGAGTCCACCAAGATTGTTGAATTGCCTTATTCTTCAGTTGATGTAACGTTTAGCCTTTTGCAAGCCGCTGTTGTGTTACTAGTGACACAAGATAACCGGGACCACAACCTCGTGCCCAAGGCGAATCTGATTAAGAACATTGAGTGGTGTAGATACTAAGTGTGGGCATGATAGTCTGAATCAATTTGGACATGGTGATTTTCACAATCGCCCATTCAATGAAAGTTTGTCAAGCGCCGGCTAACTTCTTCCAAAACTTCCTTCTCACAAATTGGTTCGTACCATGAGCAAACTCTACAACCGTGTCACAAGGTAACCTACACACATACAACAACTATAATATGATAACTGGCGATGAATATTATAATCTAGAGAGGAGGGAGCATGTAGTCCCCAGGTTTTATTTGACAGAATACACCGCTTGTCAGTGTGTGTGTCGTCGAGGACAAAAAAGCTTATCTACTGTGATTGATATACGTGCGTGTGTGTCTGCATGCGGGTACGACATACCTACCTCCTGGAAGCCAGTTAGACTTATGCGGTCAAGCTACTTCATGTATATACATATGTGCATATGTACACATTCTTCAAGGTCTTATTGTTGGTAACTAACAACAATAATTGGCTTGCACCCTACATCCAAGATCATTGTACCCTGACATCAAGGGCATGCGTCTTACTCATATTGCCTTGGTGTAGGCTATTTCTGAGATTTTTACGTATTGATGTAAATGAATGAACGTACGGGCACAAAGTAGTCCCTTCATCTTGTTACTGCGATTGAGACTACAGAAACCGTAAACAGGCCCGTATTCCGTTCGCAGAGGGGACTCTTCAGAACTCTACATATTACAGGATATTGTACGACAGTTTAAAGCTGAGGGGATATTCTTAGATGGCTTGGAAAGAGGGAAGTTCGGCGCCTTTTCTTTGACAGCCTCAAAATTGAAAAACATGTAATCAGCTGTCCGGGCGATCGGACTTGACCTGGTCAGTAGTCCTGTCTGTATGATCCTAGACGGCATAGACACTTCTAGTAGTCTATGGGAAACGAGTGACAAACTGGCAAAACTCCACCAAGCAACTATTTCCCTGTAATCCTTGAAACCAAAAAAGAATTCATCCCGTGGGGTTTTACCGTTCAGCATCATCGAAACAGCATTGTTCAAGACAAAGTGAGTACGATGAACCCGTTTTACGTCAAGATACAACCATCTTGGATAAATGAGACAAACGACCTGAACGACCACCACAGATAGCAGATATATCATTGAAACAACAACGGTCTGTGTAGGTGACCCGATCCATTCATCGTTGGTCAAGCCCAAAGCCCGGAGTGCTGGTAGACACTCACGGAATGTGTGGTAGTGCCGTGCCAAGTCCTCGAGTTCTGTAACTAATGCCCTAGAGATAGTGGCATGCCCAAGAATCCGGTCAAGAGCATCACATATCGCTGAAAGTGTTGGGACAAGTGACTTCTGGTTGTCTTGTAGACTATTTTCTGTGACGTTTTTGGGGTCTCTGAAAATGCGCCGGAACTCAGACTTGCGTTTGAAAACCCGCGTGAAGTGACAGCACGGGGGTAACGGCCGTGGCAAACCAATTGCATTGGAAATTGGTGACATGATTACGAAAGCAAAAAAGTGACTGAAACGTAATGTTGGCGTGAGAAGTCTCTGCACGGGGCATGGTGTGTTTTTGAATAGGTGCTCGCTGAAGTATGACAAGTAGTTCTTGCTAGAACTGATGGTGTTTATTGACAAAAACCACCGGTTTAGCAATAAACATTGGTCAATATGAACGCAGACATGGACATACATACATACATATGTTCATAGACCAGTAAACATGACCGTGTTCCTACAACGCCACAATGGTAAAGTGCAGGGGCGTAACTGACATCAAAAGCGCGTCATCAAAGAGACTTGTGTGTTTTGAGTGTACATTGGTACAATTCGAATTCATAGGATCGCTGAACATGTTGCCTGTTGGCGCACCACAGTCGAGGATTGACAGCAGTCTGCTTGAGTAGTGTATATTCATGATCCAAGTAGTTTACATAATAGAGCCGAGTATACTGGCGTCTGGCAGCCAGACGACAGATGCATAGATTGGCGACCACCGCTCAAAGTTGGCATAAATATCTTCCTTGGGCCTTCGTCTTGTCATTACAACAGACAACCAAACGTTGTCCACTTTGACTGCGACGGACTCGGGGAGCTTTCCTGTATCTTCATTGCCGTGAATATCTGAGATGCTGAGACCTGTCGAGGCTGATGAGCATAGGCAATAGTTTCTGCAAGGCGTGGATCTTGGACATGTAACCGACGTGCTAGAGAAGTTGTGCTAGTTAAAAATGTGCTATCTAACCGTATCTCATTCACTTTTACCAAGAAGAGAATAACAGGCAGAACTTAGACAGTCCTGTGTAACAACAAAGTGGACGTCGTTTGAAAAATGGAGGGGACAGCAAGAAGAACTCTGTGTAAAAGGTTGCGTAGGATTAACTTCGAGCGGCCCCGGAGGTGGCGGGTTGGACTGGTATAGAAATCCGTGGCGGGTCAAAATTCAAATTGAATTATTTGTCGATATCCTTAAACGCAGGTACGGAGGCAGTTTGGACGTGGTATCGCTTCCGGCGGGCCGGAAAGATAGTTCTCGGGTGTACTGGTTCGGTGTCTTTGAAGCTCGCGACCGCCAAGCCATGCACAAGGGGGAGGTTTTCAATACCGGCTTCTTTCATCCGCGGTGACGATCCAAGATTCTCCCAGTTGTGTAAAAGAGACGGTAGAAGACATGGCACGCCAAGTTCCACCCGCAAAGAATCCGTACAGTGTAGCTTCGTCCAGGGTATAGTTTTGAGATTTGACGATGGTGGGTGCGGCTGAATATGGAAATAAAAACGTGTCTCTCTCAAACTTCTACTTTGTTATCTTCATGTCACGTCCTTCGCACACATCCGCAAAAGGGTTACTGCACTCACTAAAACGTCCGACGGACGGACAATCTCGATGACTGATGTAACCACCTGGCTCCCGATGATGACCCCTGAACTGTGACAGTTGTCGTTTCGTCTCCGGATAGTTCGCGATACTTTGGTGGTGTCGGTGATAGCCATATAGAGATCAGTTAGCGTGATTTGAAATATGTCATATGATTTTGTATCGAGTTTGGTCGACACTGCGAGTTACTCACCGGGGACAGAGGTTTTAGATGGGCGATTTTGCCCGACCCCGAGCAACATACAGGCGCCGGCAGCGGGCCATGTATATTGCCATGGCGAACAAGACAAAGGGACCATCACCGGCCCCACTGCCCTGCTACCACGAGTGACACTGCGAAGACCGCAAGCGGCCCCGAGTCCCACCCGTAGTATAGCGATCCGAGTAGCGTCAACGCCCCCGGACCCCTATCGC
>JMSH01000203.1:0-16332 GCA_000712465.1 Huntiella moniliformis | reverse complement strand
TAGCCGAAGAACGGTCGTGGAATTGGATTCTTTCGTTTCTGACGCTGGACTTGACGTTGGTGATGACGCTTGTTGGTTACACCAGCAGAGAAGCGGATCAAGCAACGCTGGCGCCTGGCCTTGTGGTTTCCCCCCTTCAGGTTGACAGACTGTCCTCTCTCCAAAGACGTGTTGTTCTTTGACGACCGGTGAATTGAGGGTTGTATTCCTGACATGAAACGATACAGGGACGAAAACGGGAGTACTTCTAACGTTGTACTTGGAGCGTCAAATGCCTCGGACGAAACAGATTCGGAAGAACGTGATGTCTGGTGTGCTTGATCAGACTCTAAACGCCATGTCGACGTGCGCGAACCGTGTTTTTGTGTTCGAAATTGCCCAATTCGTCGTCTCTTGGGAGTCGTCAAGGTTTGAATTGCCATTGGACGAATCTTGGCCAGGTGATATGTGTGGAGGGGATATTTGCATTTATCCCTTTTAATCCCAAGCCGACGAGCGTGGGTGACGTCACCATCTTTGTGAGTCCCCCGGTGAATAAAAAGGTCGATTGCAATTGTAACAATGCTGTCGGTGGTATCTAAGTACATTTCAAGCAGCAAACAGGTTAAAGGGGGCTGACTCCAGTTACCGTCAATGTCCATTTTGATATCTTCATTTAGTTTGGTATGCCTAACCCTCCCCCGAATCAGAACTTGACGATCGGAAAGTTGACTCAACACAGATATGGATAACCCCATTTGCCGGATGTGAGATACTCGTTTTATTGGCGCAGTTTGGTGGTGTATAATTTTAGCTTTGAGCAGCCTGTGCTTAAGCTTGGCGGGGGACCAAAATAATTCACGGAAGAGGTGCGCCCAGGACCACGTAGGAAATTGATTAAGGGGGGTTCCTGATGTTTTGTTCTCTGGCCACCAGCAAAGAGCATATTGGATCTGGCGTGTAGGAATCCCAAAAACATGTTCAACCCCACGGGTCTTCAAAAGCCCCGAAATAGCGTTCAATCTGTCTTCAGGGAACGTGATATGACGCTGACAATATTCATCTATCAATTCAAGTGAGGATTGATCTTTGGCCGTTTCACAAGCCGTTCGAGACTCTGGTGTATCTGTCAGGTCAGCATGATGGTACGCAACCATGGGACAATTGATGTGCCATAGAATTATCGAGGCAGTGAAATAAAGTCGACGGGGGGAAAGATATTCTTCTTGCATCGTCCATCCACGGGTTTGCCAGTCTGATTTTGCTGGCCACAGGTATGGCATGGTCGACGAAGTGGCCCAGCATTTCCCTGTTTCGGGGTTTTTTCAATACCCCGTCGAAATCGCGAGTGTAACCCGGAATTCCATCATGTATGTCCTTTTTAAGGGCACATATCATGGTCAAGTAGGAGTTGGTATAAATATCCCCTATGGCATGGATTTGTTCAGCCTTTTCATTGGCATCATTCTGCATGATACAGTATCGATCAATCCAGATGAATGGGATGTCAAGCAACTCGGCGATAGTCATGCAGTCGTACAGAGTTTTCGACATTGTCTGTAGAGACAATGAGTCTTGTTGGGTGAACTTGTATTCGGTATCGGGGGTGAGCATGTTCTTGTCTTCCGCGTCCCACCTGTAGCTAATAGCAGAGTAGCGGACATGTTTGTTTCCGATGTTTACGACACATCTTTTGTGGACGTCAATCAGACCGAAAGAAGGGGGATACTCTGAAATAACTAGTTAGTTTATAGCCTAATCAATGTTACATGGCTACTAACCTGCCGTTTGTTCCAAATGGTGCTGAGGATATTGAGTAAACTGGCTTTTTATATGATACTTTAGGCTCATGGTATTACAGCGATTTAGATTAGAAACCATCAGCGGTGGTCCATGGGGGTCACTGGTTGAAAGAAGTTTAACCTCAGCCGTCCTGATATTGGATTTTGCCTCTCGTGCCTCCCATTCAACCTTGATACTGATGTTACAGTGTTAACTTGTGGACATGGGTGTTGAGCGTCATGACGTCATAGTGATCGACACCAATGAGCGATTATGTGTGAGGAGCTGTGAAGGATCATGTCACAAGATGGTTGTTACCAGGTATGGTAATAGTCGGGTGTTTGGTAATGTGGGCATATAGTCTCTCCCCTCCTCTCTCTCTTTCCCTCTTTCTCTCGCTCTTCTCCTTTTTGGACGAGCGAACGGATACAAACGTGAACAACATGAATACATAGATCTCGACTTCTTCCTCATACTATATCTCTCTCAGTGACAGTCTCACTTTAGCATACAGTAATTCGGACATGCTGGCCATCTTTCCGCGTCACGTGAGTCCCATGGGAGAATAATTCGTCGAACTTTGAGGGTTTCGAGACTAGAACTCGGTTTATATGACAATATCGCCATCGCTATCCCTGGGCATATCGCACAATCCGGGGACAGTCCGAGTCATCTCAACGCCGGTTTGAAACTGTAATCGTAGGTTGGCCAAGGAGAAAGCCCATCCTCCCCAAACGATGCTTCATTGTTTAGCAGTTGCTGGATTTCTTCCTCTTCGAATGAAAACCAATCTGGATTGTTGAGCATGTAAGAGTCTTCATCCTTGTCCCGATATCTTTGTGCCTGGTCGTAATCGCACTCTTCGCAATCTTTGGTAACCATTTTACTAATGATCATTTGAGTGCAAGATGAACACCAATTCTGCTTTCTGGCTACCGTTTCAGCGATTCTCTGGTTATATTCCGCGCATGATTCTCTTTCATCGCCTTCAAGTCGTGTGTGGACAATTCCGTTACCCCGCTATAACTGTTAGGATTCTACTGCTACCAATATTATCTGGACACCGATTTGGGGAAGCTTCTTACCTCCTGGGCGCTGCTAAAATACAACGCATTAATTCGGCGATATGACTTTCCGTCGTTACCCCAACCCCCAAGCCGGATCCCGCTTCCATTGAACATTTCGCCGGATTTCAGTGGGGACAATAACGCCGATACTGCTCAAGGTATTGGAATTCGAAGTTTTCGTTTTAAATGGACGGCGTCCAATCCAAATTTGGGCTGGCCTCGCAAAGTTAAGGCAATTGCCAATCCAGATAATGTGCCTCGCAGAAGGCAAATTCATTGAACACAGCTTTGCTACGTCGTCTTGCATAATCAAGTAATCTCAAACCAATCATCTTTGTTACTCTGCGTACTAAGCGAATCCAACACATGATGCTGCGCTAGACAAGCAGCATCTCAAGACTGCAAATGTCCTCGGACTTATCCAGTGGTGATTCGCTGCAGATTTTTGAGCGTATTAAAGTTCGCTGACGACTATGGTCTATACTTAGACTGGCAGGGAGACTACTCGAAGTTTGTTGTTCTTTCAATCTTTCAACGATGGTGTGAGATTGTTTTGTGATACGCCCTATTATACGCAATGTTGTCGGAAAATATTACCCCGCACCAATTTTAGGTCCGTGCGCCGTAGCTGATGTCTACTAGGTCGTCTCATGTAGCTGGTGTTGACGAACTGGGGTTCTGCAGCATATCACAGCACCAAAACGAAGTTGAACCGTTGCGCCTTTTGTTGTTACATAAGGAATCAATGCTACTGGTAGCTACGGATACCGACTTAAAGATTGTAGGTGTTGTACTGCTGTCGCGCAACACATCGTGACCCACTCTGGAATCCTGACGCTCTACTCTATCTAGAAATCAGAAGATCAGATGATGCCCCGCATACTATTGCATACTTGTGCGAGTTCGACACAACTAATGGATAGCAACAGGGCGTATATGTCTAGATTTATTAAACCATGAACAAGCACAACGAGTACAACATCACGATCAACCAATGTGCATGCTACTACAACTATCGCCAACCGGCCAGTTTCTCAAATGACCAGACACCAAAAACGGCGAAGCAGAGTGGCGACAAAACCCTGCACATCGCTGATGACTAATGGCGAATTTAGTCGTTACCCTAACATCTCGCACAACTCTGAATATCTTGAAATATTAGTAATAACGCTCACAGCCTCGCGAGGTTGCAAAATATCAAAAAGTATGTACCAAAACCCCACTAGAAATGCGATAATCACAGCGAAAAAGAATCTGATACCGTGACAATCGAGTTGACGAATTCGCGTTACACTTGAGCATATGTCGTCTTAACAAGCTTGAATTGAAGAACCGCCCTGGTTTACATGTTTCTCCGTCCATCATCCTGGACTGTTGGTACGATGGCAACGTCGGCGTCAGATTTCACCGTCCTCCGCGAATATTTGACCCAAGGGTTAGGGTGTCAGTTTTGTGGAGTTCCCGCGATTGGCGCAAAGGTTACAGTGCAAACTCATCTGGAGGGAGAACATGTTCTTGCTGAATCATCATCAAGGCTGGGTATGTTCTGTAGAGAATTCCGAGTTGGGAACAATTCTTGATTGAGCACGATAAGGATCATGATTTTTATGGCACAAGGACAAGCGTCCTTCCATGCCAAACCAAGATTTAAGATACAGATCACGAGAGGGTCATACGTAGGGTTGTTATTAGCAGGGTTATGGTGGAAACCTGGGGTCCTACCGAATAATGGATAAAGACACATCCCCGTGGCTACCGTAGCCGAGAAGTGACCCCCGTCAGTCACGCCCAAGCATGTATGTACAACTGCCGCGAGAGGGTGTTACACTGTCAAGCAACGTGAATTCGGCAAAACCATTTAGCCCATTTTTGTGATGTGAATTTTGAAAATTTGGTTATACAACGGAAAAAGTGTAAATAAAAGTAGATGTCAATAACAGTGGGTTATGAGCATAGATACGCGGGCCTACAGGTCAAGTTTAGACTGGTTCAAAAGCAGCCGTTGAGCAAAAAGACTCGGGGTCGGTTGAGGGCGTTCTAAAAAGTCGGAGAGAGGATTCTTTAGAAGACCAAACTCTAAAACAAAGTGTGCCAACAGGCGCGCAAGAGAAAAGAGTCACCTAAAAACCAAGGAGCGGAACATAATACTTTTAGTAAGACTGATATAGCTGTGAAAATCGCGAGTTGCTGAGATGAAATATCATGGCCGTTTGAAAAAACATGGAATAGATTCACTTTAGATACACGGGAAAGACCTAGTAACATAATCAGTTGCCAGCAGTTTTAAAACTACACTGAAAAGAGGAACTGAAGGAGTGTCTCAAGAGCAATTATGTGATGAACAACATATATAAACACTGATCAATGATATTGACACAGATTTTCAAATTGTCGCATGTGAAGTAAACATCCAAGTTGGGTAGATCTTCGGCGGTTTGTTCGGCCAAAGCTACCCCGGAAAGGGCGAGTTGACGCCTAGAAAAAGGCTGTCGATGTGAGTAACAATGTCCCGGTTGACAAGCCTCCCACACAACTGCTTTTGAAGATATCACCGTAAACCGCGACGGTATACGGACCTCAGGCGCAAAGCAAAGCCATTTTAGTAACAAAAGCTCAGGCGTAGGGGAGAGTAGCTGTTTATGTAGGGTTTAGGCCCTACATATAGCAAGTAGAACGTCAACGAGCAACGCCAACTGCACAGATGGGGACAACTGTATTCCACCCGAATCTCTGGCGGCGTAGAATCATAGTGGGGACTTTTGTCCCGGCCAGGTCTCTAGGGATATGGCAATTGTTTTGAATCATATCTGCGTACTAGCGCCATTAATTAAAGCTAGTATGCAGATATGAATTGCGTGATGTAATAAACAGGCTTGAGTGGTGAGTTGGATTACGGCGCATGTTGTGCTCCTTCCTAAACAGTATAAATAGAGGGCCCTTGGCGCACAAAAACGGATTCTTTTCGCTTTATTCCTGCCAACCGCATTAAGAGAGAGGTTAGTCAATATCCTTCCTTTCAATAATAAGTATTTAACATCTGGTTTTGTGACACTTGAATGTTGATGTGCCTTTGTCTACGACTACATATTTGCTAACGATAGTGTGTTGTTCAGTTCGCAGACAATCCGTTGTCACCATCCACCACCTCGATGACAACAATCGATGATGACCAGATTCCCCACTCCCGACTACGAGCTCCGAGGATTACGACCGACGACTACCTTCGCCACTCTCAACCGCGACAACTGGTCACGACCCGGACGACCAACCCGGACACCACTCCCCAGTGCCTGACCCAGGACCCTGAACATCGATGATCTAGGACTTATCGCAAGCTGCCCAGTGCTAACGTCTGGGTAACAGGTATCGAATTGAAATCTGGCTGACCGACTCCGCACCAACCACACGACAAAATCGGAAACAACATCTCTCACCACCTCGCTCACCCCGATATCTGTGGATTTGTCCTTTTATCTGTGGTGCCTGTTCACAGGTGTCATGACACGAAGTTCATTTCTACAGATTGAGCTCCTACTCGCCATAACCACCATTCCCCCCTCCGCTGTAGCCCTTCCGTTCGGAAATTGACGAACGTGTTGTTGGCTGTTTCTACTGGCTATCTTTTCCCGTTTGTCGGCATCTCTTGGGGGTCCATTCTCCCCAATAAAATACACAAAGGCAAACCGTCATTCCGGATCACGGGTGGGGTCTTTGACTGTGGGGTTAATTTGGTTTGTTGATTACAGCCAACCGCGACTTTAATAGAGGTGCCAGCAAATAAAACCGTCCGCGTTTATGTTTGTGCGGGTCCGCAGATCCTTCATGCGCTTTACCTTTGTATCCTTGGGGAAAACTTGGGTTTCGTCGCTTCAGTTACAAGGGTGAAGTCATTTTATGGGAAGCACCAGTCGAAAAAGATGACGAGCTTTTCTATTTATCTGTCACCTACGAAGGTCCTGGCCGCGTGTGTCGGCTTCAATGGGTAGCAGGGCGCAAGATGATGACCCAGTGCCGTTGTCGTCTGGTTGCACTTGCGTGTAACTCCTTACGCGGATGTTTGACGCCTTGCCCCTACCCAGGTGATCTTGACTTTTTCACACCAAGATGGAGTTATCCCCCTCTCACCTGAGTTATTCTATGGCGATCTACGTGATCTCATACACACCCCTGGTTACTCTGCGCTTTCCCGAACGATGCTCACGATAACCGTCTGCTCACCGACGAGACGATGACCTTTCTAACCAAATACCGCAAACGCAGGAATCACAAAATTGGAACGCGTTTTCCTCACACAAAAAGGCCCATTTTGATTATATGTGCCAGCCATCATTACTGATGGCTTATATTGGAAATTTAGTGGACCGACGGACTTGTCATCTCCACTCCACTCTCCAGAAAACCCGATACCGCAGGGGAAACAGTGCAGTCATAGCTCTTTTGCCTCTCAGCAGTTGGCCGTGCCCGGGTCTCTCAGCTATTTCGGTTTTGTTGAGTTGTACTCCAACCCTTTGTGATGTGTTATGAAGCTGCCGTAATCAAGATGACCTTGGGGTGTTCGAATTGGTGACGAAACTCTTGGGTGTTTTTGCTGGAAGTTTACATTTTAGGGTGCCCAATTCGGATGTCTGCTTAGCATCTGTGGGACGATGAAGACAGCAACAATCCCAATGTGGCGCGCAAGCCCCATCTTGATCGCTAAGGCTTCCCGGCGATTAAACGTCGTGCTGTCTATACAACGTTCCTCGGTGTCGGGCTAATTGCCCACTTAACAATCAGGCCACCGTTGACTGGCCATGCTTTCTGCTACTGCGACTAAAACAATCACCAAGCCTGTACAAGATAAGCGGAGCTCATGAGTAAATCCAGGGGAACTTCCCAACGATATAAATGGACCTCCCCCGGAATCATTGATGTATGAGCTCACGACTAGGGACATGATACACTCGCACTCAGTAGCAAGGGCTTAACTAACTAGCTTTGTACGGGGACCTTCTGATTTTTCAATCTCATGTATACCAAGACGGAATAGTTTGGAGAGGCCCAGATTGATGTTGTCAGCCTGGTTTGGGCGAAGAGAGCCCAGTGTGCCCTGCAGGCTAGCGGCTGGAGGGCATTCTCTAGGTAGAAGCGTAGAATCGCCACTATTCAGTATAGCGTTCAGGATAGGCGGAGCCAGTAGGAGCGCGGCATTGGAGGTCGGAGTTTCTGTCCGGTTACCGAACCTTGTGTTCTTGAGAGGTTTCAACATTACTGTTTTCCCTTTATCAGACAGGAAAACTTTGGGCAAGGTCGGTGGTTCGCCTAGGTCCACTCGCAAGTATTGTTTTCAGTGGATAAAAGGCGGGCAATGCACGGTGATGTATTCGACCGATTCATTCTCTTCACGGCAATGTCTGTGTACTTGAGACTCAACCTTCTTGGCTTTCTATAGGGTGGGAAAATAGCATTATTTACCAATCAAGAGGTGGTACAATGCCGTCGTGAGGTTGCGTTTGTCTTCTATTGGCTTGCGGAACTTCGAGGTGCCACCTTTCATTCTGCGATAGTAGATTCCATAGAATCTAGAAGCATAGGGGTTTTCGGTGCGAATGAAACCTTGCCACTTGTCTATCACGTGATCTTTCATTTCTTGCTTCAGGAAGCTCGTGATGACGAGAGGCTTACTTGGTGGATATGTCTCTAGAGCAACTTTGGTGGCTTGGTCGGCGGGCTCGTTGCCGGTAATGCCCATTTGACTGGGTAACACTGATCAGTGATATTGGCGTTGTTGATAGCTGGCGGAAGTCGTCTGGCGATATCTTTCCAGTAGTTGGGTTTGCCGAGCCTGTGCATGGCTGCTCGGCTATGGACGAAGACGTGAATGGTTGGAAAGGGGTCCGGGAGCTGACGAGGGTAGGTAAAGGCGGGTATAAGGGCGAAGGACTCATAGTCGGCAACCCCAACGTTTTGACCTAACGCCATACACTCAGTCATGATTGTGGCGTTGCCCCTGTCATGGACAAGAGAATATCCGGACCACTTGCCTTTTTTGGAGCCGTCGGTGTATATTTTGTGGCACCCGTCCAGGGCCACTGTCTAGAGCGCGTGGCATAAACCATGCTGTGCTGCAGTGGCGTCCTCTTTTGACAGCGTTGGGATAGAGGTAGCAATGGGGATAGGTTCCCGCCATGGCGCTTCCCATTCTATTTTATCCTTGAAAACTGTTGTATTGTATGTATCGAAACTGCGGAAGGTGGTAACCAAAGATTATATGGGCCTACTGGTGGTAATACGGGATAGACATTTTAATGATTTGCTTCGGATTGAACCCGTAGGGTTGGCCCGTCATCACACAGTGCTGTCCCACAGTGCCACACTTTATGGACACTTGACGCAGTTGCCCCACCGTGTAACAGTAATAGTAAGTTCGTGAAGAGACTCGCGAACGGTGTTTGTATTTCGAGGGGCAACGAACAGTCGTTTAACACATGCATGCTAAAACTTAACGGACTCAAAAGCACATACCCTGGTAGGTAGTGTGAAACCTTCCGTAAACTCAAAACCACCAACAACAACAGCCACTTCGTTGTTGAGAGCGAGTACAACCAAGGGAAATGGCAATCCCAGATTCTCAATACGCCACAATAGGAGCCCTGCCAATACACAGTTCTGAGGAAATCACAAACAAGTGTTATCTTGACAGAGAATTGCGGTCTACTGTGCATTTTTGAGCGGGTTTCGCCCCGAAAGGACACACTTTGTTGACGAGAGCGTAGTTATCAATGTTCGTGTCACAGATGCACTGGGAGACTTGGCGAACGTCTTGATAAAAATGCCAACGGCGAGGGACCATTTGCCCCAGGTTGAACCGGGGGTGTGATATTCGTCGGCGCCCTAACTTCACCGTTAGCACAGATGGCGTTAAAAACCTTTGCCGCGGGAACATGCCAGTAGGAAGCGATATATTTGCCCCCTTTAGAGCGACAAGTAGCGGCCATAGACAGAGATCTAGCTGAGATCCTTTAACCAAGTGATTTGGGGCGTCAATTTGATCACAGAACATGGCAATAGGGATAGAGCCTATACACTGCGCCAAGAGCATGGTCACGTTTCGTTTTCGACAGACTAATTACTTCATGATCCTAGACCTAGAATCTGGCTACTAATGGATCATTACAGTTTCACATAGTCTTTTTGCAACTTTCAGCAACTCAAGGACCGGATCGGTGTAGTGATTTAGCGTTAAAGAAAGTGAAGCCCCAGCACACGTCACTTGACGTGTTCTTGTCGGCAAATGAGGGCTTTAGGAGCTCTCAATGAAGTCGCCAAGATGGAGCGGACACTCTGTTATGGTGGCATCTGAGTGGCTAAGTGGGAACGTCGCGAGTAAACCCGAATTCGACCCCGGTTTATTAGGCTCTGGGTGAGTGCCGGGAGAACGCGCGTTTTGTTGGAGAGGGTTTCTTTTTGTCAGGAGAGCGTCATATTGATACAGCTGTTTAGTGGTGCTGGTTTGCCGGGTGGTACATTCAAACGTTTATCCCTTGACAATTGTCGTGTGGCATGATCCGCCGGGGACCAGTGAAGGTGGATAGCAGTAGTCAGACATTAGGAAGCAACTTCCGTTGGTAAAACGAATTGATCGAAACTTGCAAAACAGTGTTCGCAAACCAGCGGTGACACACAGCTGTTAACATGTTACCATGGTGCATCAATGTGGCAAAGTCAGAAGGATCCCCACCGATAAGATATTATGGGACGAGACCCATTTCCCAGCCATGGTAATGGTCGGGCGGTTGACCGTTTCGGTATATAGTGTCGCTCCTTCGATCTCTTTCTCTCTCACGCCCTCTTGTTTCGCTACTCAGAAAGCTGATGAGGTACTGGAAAAGTGAATACAGAAGTCTACTATCATCAGTAACAATACTCTGTCATCTATATCTTCGGTAGTCAAGGTTTCCAACAACTTCCGTTCAGACAAAGAAGGACGCAACAAGCGGAGTAGGGAAGCCATTTCCCATAGAAGGGTAAGGTAGCATGTCTATTAGGCGGATATGGGATGGGGGCCCCCCATGGGAACTATGCATAGGCATCTGCTATCTTGGAGGGCTGCTGAGTGGCTGAGCCTGGTCGCAGTATATGGGATTTTCGGCTCGTGCCCGCTATATGGGACATGTTAGAAAGCAGATCGAGAACGAAATAGATGGTCCCGCTTGCTCTACCGGGACTGTCTTCGAATGGCCCCAAGTCGGCCAAGAGAGAACAAATGGCCCGGGACAGTAGTGGTACAAGGCCTCGATCATCGGCCCTGCTACCTATCATCGATACCGAAACTGAGGCGACACGCGCGCAGGGGATCTTTGAAGGCGACAGGTAAACAGGAAAGTCCTGGTCTTTTCTACCGGCGGTTGCCGAGGGCATGACTTCTTAATTCCAACAGAAGCGGCGAACACCAAGGTGTCCCCAAGAACACAAAGGTAAACCACATTCTGGATCAACGGGCCCCCACAAACATAACCGGGGGCGGTTATGTTTGCGGGAACCTCTATCAAAGTCGCGGTTGGTTGAAACCAACAAACGAAATTAACCCCACGGTCAAAGACCCCACCCGTGATCCGGAACATCGGTCTTCCTTTGTATCTTGTTGGAGAAAATGGGGCCGAAAGGCCTCGGCTAACAGGAAAAGACAACCAGGTAGGAAAAGCCAACAACACGTTCATCAATTTCCGAACAGAGGGGCTACAGCGGAGGGGGAGATGGCGGTAAAAGGCGAGTTGTCGGGTTTTGGGTGTCGTTGGTACGGAGTCGATCGGCCAGATTCCAGTTCGATACCTGTTACACAGAGGTTAGCACTGAGAAGAGACTGACGGAAGTTGAATCATCGATCTGTGGGTGCCAGGGGCCGGCATTTGGAAGTGGTGTGATAACGTGGTAGTGCCGTAGGCGGTGGTGATCCAGGAAGTCAATAGTCATGGTCGGGCTCGTCACCGGGTGTTGTGATAGTTGATGTCAATGATTGGCGTCGGTGTAATCGTGTCGGCTGGTCATGAGCAGAGGCGTAGGCCATCATCGGTGCTCATAGTCGGGAGTGGCCTTAGTCGAGAGTGGCGGAGTTCGTCATCGGTAGAATCATCGGTGCTCGTAGTCGTGAATGGCAAGGTGGCCGTCATCGGCAGTTGTCAGCAGGGTCGTTGATAGTAAAGTGGACTTTTATGACAACTGAAGAACACAATAGCATTAGCATTCATGCAACCCCGCACAAAAGCACATGGACATTCAACTGTAACGAAACCGGACGTAAAATACATACTAGTGAGAAAATGGGCATTGACTAAACTCTGTCCTATAATGATAGGTGGAGAAAAAACGAACGAAATCCATTTTTGTGCGTGGAGGGCCTGATATTTATGCTTTTTGGGAAGCAGTGCAACATGCGCCATAATCCACCCCACCGCCCAAGCCTGTTTATGAAATCATACAATTTACATCGTGTACTAGCGCCATTGAAGCTAGTACGCAGACATAATTCCACTCTTTTGCCATACCCCTAGAGAGTAGGCCTAGACCAAAGTCCCCACTATGCTTCTACGCCGCCAAAGATTCGGGTGTAATACAGTTGTCCACATCTATTCAATTGGTCTTGCTCTTTTTCGGGTCCATTTGCGATTTGCAGGACCTAAGCCCTATATTGAGAGTCACTTTCATGTATGCCTAATCTGTTCTCACCAAAATGGCCTTCATTTGGTCTGGAAGTCTTTGAGTCCTAGTGGTGTACAGTGATATCTAAACAACATTTGCCTTTGAGGCTTGTAATCTACAATATTGTTAGTCACATTGAAGGCCTGATTCGATCCCTTTACCGTCCTTCCCCGCGGTGATGTTGACTGGATGAACCGCCTAAAATGTTCCCCACTTAGATGTGTTCCTCACACGAGGCCAATTGAACATCCATGTCGATCTGGTTGGCAGGTGTTTCTACATGTTGTTCATCACGGTCTTGCACTTGACAACCTCTTGCGGTTCTTCCTTTTAGTATATTTTCAAAGATGCTGACAACTGATTCTGTTACTAAATCTTTTCCGGGTATCTAAAGAGACTCTATTCCAGTTGGTTGAAACACCCATAACATTGAATTTGAGCAACTGGTGATTTTCACACCCGTTTCACCATGAGTCAAAGTAGTAACTTCTGCTCCCTAGCTTGTGGGTAAATCCTCCGTATCATGCGCTCGTTAGCACAATCTGTTTCTAAAATTTGGTCTTCTAAAGAGTTTTTTCTCTTTGGCTTTTTGGAACGACTCAACCGACCCCGGATCTTTTTGGGCAATGGCTGTCTTTGCACCTGTCTAAACTTGATCTATCGACTTGCTTATCTATGCACATATCTCAGTACTATTCACTTCTAACTTTGTTGACCCATTTTCAGTTGTGTACACAAAATTTCAAAATTCATACAATCAAAATGGGGCAATAGGTTTTGACGAATCGACGTTGAATGATAGTGTTACACTCTGCCTCGGCAATTGCACATCCTGGATCTGAAATAGCAGGGATGACTGACTCGCTCGGGGTGTGGGTGTATCCACAATTTGTTGACATACCTGATTTGAACCAGAACCCTGGCAGTGATAACCCTATCAGTGACCATCGTGTGACCTGTATCTTGAATCTGTATTTCTTGACGAACCATAACTCTCCATCTCACATGAAAACCAAGGATCCTTATGACTATCAATCCAGAATTGCTCTAAATTTGGAATTCTCTCCAGAACATAACAAGCCTTGCTAATGATCCAGCAAGAATATCTTATCCCTTTTACTGAGTTTGCACTGCAACCCTCACCCTAATAGCGGGAAATGCACGAAAAAACACCCTAACCCTTGGATCAAATATTCGCGGAGGACGGTGAAATCGGACGCCGACAATGCCATCGTACCAGAAGTCCAGGATGATGGACGGAGAAACATGATAACCAGGGCAGTTTTTCAGTTAAACCCTTCCAAGACGACATATGCTCAAGTGTAATGCGAATTCGTCAACCCGACTGTCACTGTATCAAATTGTTATTCGCTGCGGTTATCGCATTTCTGGTGGGGATTTGGTACATACTTTTTGATATTTTGAAGCCTTGCGAGACTGCGAGTATCACTAACAATATTTCAAGACATTCAGAATTGTGCGAGATGTTAGGGTAGCGACTGAGTTAGTCATTAGTCATCGGCGATATGTAGGGCTTGGTCGCGTCACCATGAATAACGGCGGCGAGCGAATTAGGATGTACTATGGTCATCTAGTCTTGCCTACTGAACGGCCTTATACCTAAAATGATTATTTATTTGGGCGAAGGGCATTCCTGGACTCCAGAGTTTGATCACAATAGTTCCCTAACACCCGCACCCCAATAAATGGGGCTCAGTGATGTACTAGTCCCTCTCCGGACCATGATCTAGGCCATCACGGACGAGAGCGGCTAGTGGGTCAAAAAAACACACTCCCCTATGCGCAGGAAGTCAGGCGCGGGGTAGGATAGTGTCAAAGTCGGTGTATCAAGTAGCCACTGGCGAACTCTTGTTTCTGTGGTTTTGACACCACTCTTTTTCCCCGTTTTTGGTGCATGTTAATTTGAAGAACTGGCCAGTTGGCGACAGCTGTAATAGCATGCACATTGGTTGATCGTTGTATTATACTCGTCGTATGTGTTCACTGTGAGGATGTTTCCAGACATCTACGCCCTGTTGCTACTTATTAGTTGTGTGAAACTCGGACGGGTGCATAGGCATTTGGGGCATCATCTGATCTCTGAATAGAGTATAGAATCTGGACTCCAGAGTGAGACGCGATGGCTGGCATCTCGGCCTATATGTTCAACAGATTCTCACTATATACGAACGTCCGCTCATGCATCCTATATGGCCCCTCTCAGAAAAGGCTCCGACAACAAGTCCACGGGCCCACTTCGTTTTGGCGCAGTGATGTGTTGCTGCACCCCAGTTTGTTAGTCCGGTTACATACATGAGACGACTCGGTAGATGCTATCCATGGCGCACGGACCTGGGCTCGGTGCGGGGTAATATTTTCCGACAACATGGCGTACAACAGGGAGCACCACAAAACATTTCCACGCCATAATTGAAAAACTAAAAGAACAATAAAGTCAGAGTAATCTTCCTGCAACTTAAACTACAAGTTACAGTCGCTAATGAACCATAATACCCGTAACAAACGCGCAGAGTCACCACCGGAAAACTCAGGTGACATTTACACTCTTGAGATGCTTCATCCCTGCTGTGACACCTTGTGTTGGATTGGCTTATTAGGCAGAGCAACCAAGACGATTGGTTTGAGATTACTTGATTATGTAAGATGGCGTAGAAACACTGTGTTCGATGAATTTGGCTTTTCGTGAGGCACATTGTCTGAATGGGTAATTGCCCTAACCTTGCAAAGCCAGTCTAAATTTGGATCGGGAGCCGTATATTTAGAACGAAAACTTAAAATTTCATTGCTTTGAACCTTAGTATTGTTCTTGTCCTCTATGAAACCCGGCGAAATGTTCGAAGTGCTTGATAGATGGTTCGGAGATCGGGGTGAGGACGGATACACAAGATGGTGTATTGGAGCATTATCTTTTAACAGCACCGAGGGGGTAAGAAGTTTCACCAAATCGTTTTGCAGACAATATTGATAGCAGTAGGATTCTAACTGTTATAGCGGGGTAATGGAGTTGTCCACACCTGACTTGAAGGCGATGAAAGAGAATCATGCGCGGAATATAACCGTAAAGTCGTTGAAACGGTAGCCAGAAACCAGAATTGGTGTTCGTCTTGCACCAAAATGATCATTAGTAAAATGGTTGTCAAAGATTTCCAAGAGTGTCAGACAGATCAGGCACAAAGATATCAGGCCAAGGATGAAGACTCTTATATTCTCAACAACCCAGATTGGTTTTCATTCAAAGATAACGAAATCCAGCAGCTGCTCAACGTTCCAACAGCATTTGGGGAGCATGGACTTTCTATTTGGCCGATTTACGTTTACAGTTTCAAACCAGCGTTGAGACGACTCGGACTGTCCCCGAATTGTGCGATATGCCCAGGGATGACGCTGGCGATACTGTCATCTAAACCAAGTTCTAGTATCAACACCATCAAAGCTGGAAGAATCATTCTCCCATGGGAAGCACATAATGCGGACAGATGGTTAGGATATCAGAATTATTTTGCCATCAGTATCAAAGTTGAATGGGAGACACAGGAGGCAAATCCAGATATCAGAACTTCCGAGGTCAGACTCCTTTCAGTCAGTGACCTCCATGGGCCACGGCTGGTGTTTTCTGATCTCAGTCGCTGTAATTCCATGAACCTGAAGTATCATATACAAAGCCAGTTTACTCAATACCCCGCGGAAGGCTTGCAACAAACGGCAGGTAAGTAGTCATGTAACATTGATTAGGCTATAAACTAACTAGTTATTTCAGAGTATCCCCCTTCTTTCGGTCTGATTGACGTCCACAAAAGATGTGTCG